>JAAAKG020122010.1:0-15028 GCA_010014905.2 Druon quercuslanigerum
AATAAATGTTTTATTTGTTTAAGTTTGGGATTTTTTAAATTCTGTACTATTATAAACTGTCGGGAATTTTATTATTTCTAAATTTTCCAATCCAATAATATTATAAACTATTTGGGAAATTTCCGAATCGATAATATTATACACTGTTCAGGAATTTTTCAATTCCACAAATTTTGTATTCTGAAATATTTATCATTCCAGAATTTTTTAAATCGGGAATTTTATTTTTCGGGACTTTCCAGTCTTCCCTTCTTATTTTTAAATTTTCGCAGCAGCTTAATTTAATAATTTAAAAAAGCTTAATAGCTCATTATTTTGGTAACAGAAATTATTATACTTTTTTAAATGTATTGTATATTTTTCCTGAAACTATTTTGCATATCTCCTTACTATTATATAAACTAAGGTCGTAAATTTCATTCAGAATCTATTTTTTTCAAGTAAGAAAAGAGAATGTCAACCCGCAAGTTTTTTCGTCTTTGTTTCGAATGATTTGATTATTGTAATCATTTTCACTCTGTCCTATTAAACACTTCTAAAAGTAGGTACCTAATTATTATTTTCTCTCAAAAGGTTTACCAATGATTCCAAGACGTTCAGCATTGATTCGCAGTTCCTTTGGGGAAGTTCTTTAATGATCATTCCAGTACTAGACGAGGTAATAATACATATGTTATCCTTAATTGATGTCTTCTTTTTAACTGGGTGTCACTAAATGGGAAGCAGCCGGGAATTATAATAAAAACCGGGATTTAAGCGGAAATACTAATTCGAGCCGGAAATCACATTTAAAGTTTTTGAAAATGTGAATTTGGAAAGATTTCTGCAGAATAAAAACATTTTCTTAAGATTTATGAAAAAATCTTTTATGTTTTTGTATGTTGAAAATAAATTTCAAAAGGTTTCAAGAAAATAACAATTTTTGTGTAGGTTCCTGAGGAAATTATGAAGGATTTTTTTGTTAAAAATTAATTTTAAATGAAAAATTTAACAAATTTCTACATATTGCTAAAAAAAATGTTAAGGAAATTTTTTAATTAAAAAAGTTATTTTTTAATTTTTGGAATACTTCGAGTCAATTTAATTCAATTACTTTATTGAAAATTCGTCTTTCTGGTGTAATTCAAGTGTAATTTGTAAAAAATCACTTTTTGTTGTCGAAAATTTATCTTTTTCGTTGAAACTCGTTTTTTTGTTCGTTTGAAAATACATTTTTTTTAACTGAAAATATATTTTCTTTTTTTTTAGAAAATTAGTCTGCTTGGATAAAAATATATATTTTTGTTCGAAAGTTGAACTATTTTTCTAGAAAATTAATTTTTTTTAGTTCAAAATGCAACTGTTTGGTTGCAAGATAATTTTTTTGGTTGGGGACGAAACTATTATTTTAAAAATTCATTTTTTGTGTCCAATCCAACGGTTTTTGATTTTTATTTAAATCTTTCTTGGTTGATATATCAAATATTATGTTTTTTGTTGAGAATTGATCTCTTTAGTACAAAATTTAACTATTTTGAAACATTTTTTAAAAATTAATTTCAGTTCAGTGAAAATTCAGTTGTTTTTTGTACAAAATTGTATTTTTCTTTAAAAGATAATAGTCTTATATAAAAATTCTTCTTTTCGGTTAAAAATTCAAATATTCCAGTTAAATCTTTATCATTTTTCATAAAAATTCATCTTTTAGGTTGGAAATAAAATTACTTGGGTGAAAGTTAAAACTATTTTGATGAAAATTTGTTTCTTTTTTGGTTGAAAATTATTTTGTTTTTTTAACTGAAAATGTAACTATTATTCCATTTGAATATTCTATAATTTTAGATTATAAGTCGTCTCTTTGATTAGACATTAATTTTTTGATTCAATATTTAATTATTTAATTTTTAGTGGAATAATTCTTTTTTAGTATAAATCTTTTTTAGTTTAAAATTTGTCTTTTTTTGTAAACAATAATCTTTTTGATTGAAAGTGAATTTTTGTTCAAAACTTCAATTAGTGAAGTTAAAGATTCATCCGTTAGGTTAAAATTTCATATCTCTGGTTTAAAATGCTACTATTCCAGTTAAATATTTACAATTTTATTTAAAAATTCATTAATTTGTGTAAAAATTTAACTCATTTTAATTGCAAATTCCATAGTTGTGTTTGAAAGTTAATCTTATTGTGAAAGGATAATTTTTTTAACTAAAAATTTAATTTTTAAAGTTTTAGTTGACAACTTATATTTTCTATTTAAAATGATTTTTTTTTCAAAATTCAAGTATTTAAATTGAAGATCCGTTGCTTTAGTTGAAGAATCTTATGTTTGGTTTAAAAATAATGTTTTAACTAAAAATATTACGACTCTGTTTTCAGTTGAAAATTATTATTTTTTTAGTTCAAAATTCAACTTTTTGGTTGAAAATTTGTCTTCTTTAATTAAAATTCCAACTATTTCGTTAAAAGTTCAAGTTTTTTTTTTTAAATTGTATTTTTTGGTAGAAAAATAATCTTCTTGTTTAAAAATTTATTTTTTTAGTTGAAAATTCAAGTGTTTCAGTTAGAAATTCATTATATTAGTCGAAAATTCATTTTTTGTTTGTTGAAAATTTGACTATTCCAATTGAATTGAACTATTTCGTTGAAAATCCGTTTTTTGTAGTTAAAAATTAATTTCTTCAACTGAAAGTTTAAGTATTGCATTTTTTATATAAAAATGGATATTCTTAGTGTAAAAATTAAACATTTCTTTGAAAATTAATTTGTTCCGCCATGCATTAAAATAAATGTTGGCGTTTTGCTGCAAATATGAATATGTTACTTTTAGTAAAAAAGAAAACCGGAAATTTGGTGGTCGAAACTTAGTAGACATCCTAAAGTAATTTTTTGAAAACTGAAACCCTTAACTGATATTTTAACATTCTATTCTTAAATTTGATTTCAATTGCTAGACATCGGATAAAAATGAAAAAGTTGAAGCATATATTCCTCGTGGAAAATGGTACAAATTCTACACGAATGAATCCATAACATCAACTGGACAAAATATGAATCTAGAAGCTCCTTTGGATACGATTCCTTTATTGGTACGTGGTGGATCAATTTTGCCGGTGCAAAGAGCTTCTCAGACTACTACAGCGAGTCGAAAAAATCAGTTTGGATTATTGATTGCCTTGGATGATGAGAAAACTGCTAAAGGAGAATTATACTGGGATGATGGCGATAGCTTAGGTTTGTAGATAAAATGATAATTAAATTTTAAGACCGGATTGGAAACCTGGAAAAAATCTGTAAATCAAAATGTTCTCTTTGTAATTTCTAGATTCCATCGAAAAAGGTCAATATCGCTGGTTGAGATTTACAGTAAAAAATAATACTCTTGTTAACAAACCAGTCAAAGGTTCGTTTGCCGAAAAAATGGAATTAGCAAGAATTCAAGTTATGGGATTGGCAGTGGAAGGAATAAGCAGTGTATTTGTTAATAACAAAGAAATTCCCAACAATCAGTTCCATTACAATAAAGAACCGTCTGTAAGTAAATTGAATATTATATAAAATATATTTTAGACAATACTTTAATATTGTTTATAAAATTAAAGATTTACTTATTCTTTTTCAATTAAAAAAAATGATGCCTAATGGAATCCTTAAAAAAAAATTGATTTCGAATCGCTTAGATATGTAGCATGATTAACCACGAATGAAAAAAATATCAACAAATTTTCTCGTTTCCAGATTTTTTTCAGTTTCTGGAGTTTCAATTTTTTATGCATATCCGGAGATCAAAAAAGTCTTTCCAATTTTTTGGGAATTTTAATAAATCATTTTTTAAGAGATAATTTATATTTGTTTCACCCCTGCTTTCGGAAAAAAATGTCAAAATTTTTTTAAATAAGAACATTTTATCGGGCACTTGTTAACTTTCTAGTGGCTATGAAAAAAACCGCTAACATCCAGGAATCGAAATTGGAACTACAGCTAATTTTGAAAATTTTGAATTGGGAATTTAATGAAATTATTGTAATAACTTGTTAAAAAAAATTTCGAACATATTTGGGCTTTTTTATCATAGAAATACACTAGAGAAAATCGTCATGACCCATGAATCGAAATTGAAAATACAGCTAATTTTGAAAATTTTGATTTTTGCATTTAGTAGAATTTTCTTCTAGTGTGTTTCTATACTAAAAAAGCCTTAATATATTTGGTAAAATTATTAAACTACAATATATAAACATATTTACAGTGAATACCAAAATCAGAATTAAAAAAAACTACTGTTTTAATTGTTCCATTTCAAAAATTTTAATTTTTAAATGAAAGCGTTAAATTAATTTACTATTCGAAATAAAAATAATTCAACTTAAAAGGATTTATGTATATTACGTTTTTATTAAGTTGAAGACGAGCATGTTTTGTATTTTTAACATTTTTTTGTATTTGTAAACGAGGAAATTTTAGTTTTTAATTTTTGAAGAATTGTCAGAGGGGTATTCTATATTTTGAAGATATTTATCGAGCTGGAAGGAGGGAATTTTGATTTTCAATATTTTATGCATTGAAAGAAGGATAACTTTTTTTATTTTAAAAATTTTAATTGAGTTGGAAGGGAAACAGTTTTGGTTATATACCTTTTTTCTGAATTTGGAAGAGGCCATTTTTTCTTTTTGGCATTTTTTTTAATTGAAGGGGAAACATTTTATTATAAATTTTTTTCATGATATTGAAAATTAAACATTTTACAGATTTTAACGTAAAAACTTTTAATCAAATTAATAGATTCGAAATTAAACCCTTTCATTCAATCAAATTCTATTAAAATATTGTTCCGCTCTACAATATTTCATTTTTTGAAAAAACATCATTTCGTTTGAAAATGTAACTTTTTTTTTTGAAAATCAGTTTGTTTGTTGTTGAAAATTTAATAGTTTTTAAATAAACATGTAACTGTTCCAATTGAAAGTTCGATCATTTTACTTGAATGTTTTTCAAATTGAAATTAATTTTTTAACTGAAAATTGAACTATACCATTTTTGGTTTAAAACTTTTCTTTTTTAATTGAAAGTTCAACCATTTCTTTGAAAATTCATGTAGATTGATGAGAGATCGTTTTTTGCTAGGGAATTAATCTGCTTGTTTGAAAATTCATCTTCGTGGTAGAAAAAGCAAGTATTTGAGTTAAATATTCATTATTTATGTTGAAAAATTGATCTTTTTTTTTTAATTCATCTTTTCCAGTTGAAGATTTATAATTTAAATTGAAAATTTACCACTTTGATTTAAATTTGCTGTGTGGAAAATTAATTTTTTTAACTGTAAATGTAACTATTTCATATTTGATTCAACACTGATATTCTTTAGTTCTAAATTCAACTATTTGGTTGCAAATTGATACTTTTCATTTGTAAATTTAATTATTTGGTCGAGAGTTCATGTATTTTGTTAAAAGTCATCTTTTTGGTAGAAAACTAATATTTTTTGCTTGAAAATTCAAAAATTTGGTTACAAATTCATCTATCTTTTAGAGAATGCAATCTTTTTTATTGAAAAGTTAGGAATTTGAAGCGATTCAAATTGAACTTAATATAATGCCAACATTATATGATTCAACCTGAATTTGCACCAAGTTTTAACTATAAGAATATAAAATTAAAATTCGTTTGAATTGTTATTATTATTATTATTTTGTTGAAATTCTTTTTTTTTGTTAAAAATTAATCTGCTTGGATGAAGATATACATTTTTGCTTGAGAATTGAAATATTTTGGTAGAAAATTAATCTTTGTCAGTTGAAAATGCAACTGTTTGGTTGGAAATTAATTTTTTTGGTTGAAGATGAAACTATTTGGTTAAAAATTCGTATTTTTTGTGTGGAATTCAACTATTTTTGATTTTAATGTAAGAAATTTAAGAACTTGGTTAAAAATTCATCTACCTTGTGGAAAATACAATATTTTTTCATGAAAAGTTAGGAATTTGAAGCGATTTAAATTGAATTTAATATAGTGGCAACATTACATAATTTGACCTAAATATGCACTGAGCTTTAAGCATAAGAAGGTAAAATGAAAATTCGTTTGTATTATTATTTAACTTCATGAACTTTAGAGACAAATTTAAGAAACTATTATATGTTAATTATTTAATTAATCGACGGTGCAAATATTTTTAAGAGTAGCGTGTAACATAATTTTTTTAGGTTTTCTAAATTAAAAAAATTAATTGAGTTGATTGTTTCATAAAAATTCGAAACATTTTAATGGGTTCGTACTATGAAAAATGATTTTTTACAGTATCTATTCGTGAGAAATTTGGGATTGGATTTAAAAGAAAAGTTCACTTTAACTTGGATGGATTCTCCTTCTGAAATAGAAAGAAATCACTACGAAATTCGAGGATCTGTCGTGATTACATCTGCGAGGACATCAGCAGCAACATCTACAAGTCACAATATATTTTTGCTTACTATTTTTTCGCTTCTGTTTTGTGATCATTTAATGGTAAGAGTTTTATATTGATTATAATATATTTTTTCTATGTACCACTGAACAGAAGATATAATCATTAAGTGCCATTTTATTCACCAATGAAAGTAAATTTTAAGTAGAATTAACTAAAGTTGTTAAGAAAAGTTGTGTGAAAAGATGATTTACTTTTCTATAGATATATTCTATTTTTTACCTACTTATCGTGTTTCGAAACTTGGAATTATATATTACTATTTTCGTATCCACATTTATACACGTTTTGATATTGTTATCGATCTAAAAATTTGTCATTATAACTTGTTTTACTGATAAAATATTATTTGTACTTACAAAATATAGACTTACGTTTTCTATTTGAGGTTTTGTAATAACTTAGAGACAATTTTAATATTGACATTGTAAAGTTTTATCAATCTCTTATGAAAACAATTTTTTAAATCCTGTTATTCGTTGGCTATTTTTGATAATTGCATTCCAATATTGCAAAAGCGTTCATTAATTGGTGGCAGTATTTTTAATATTTTTATTCTCATTGAATAATTGAAATCTAACTATTTTGCAATAATTTACAATTTTTAACGTATTTAAATCTGTTTTTTTTCTAGTTCTAGATCACATTATAAATAAATCAAGTGTAGTGAAAATGGAATTGAGAGGGTTTCTTTAAAATTGCAGAAACAGAAAAACGAAATCCAATAATCGGAAACCTGTTTCTCAGTTCCTATAAATATAGAAAAACGCATTTCCACCGCATTAGATTTTTTAAAATTTGATTTGCGGCTTTAAAAAATATTTAATGAAATTTAATATCGTAAATGAGTTAAAATTACGTAAATCTTAATTAGAATAAAAATGTTTATAAAATGGCCACAGCTCGATGTAAATAGCAAAGATGAAAATATCAAAATTTAAGCTTTGAATAATTTACTTTAAAGGGACTGTTGTTCAATTTAAAAACAAAAAATGTTTCAACGAATTTTTTGTTTTTTTCGAAAACCTAAGTGATGCGATTTATCAAAAATAGTCAAAAAAGAAATATGTTATAAAAATTCTCAAGAGTTATTTTTGCGAAGTGATATATTAATATGTTAGAAATTTTTATGTGTTCGTTTTTCTTAAAATAAGTCATCCAAGAATTGTAAAAGTGAAATATATCAATTTAAAATACATGAATATATTTTTAAATGAAAAATTTGTTTTGTCTTCAAAAAAACTAGATTCAGATTTAATTCTAGCTTTATATTTTCCCATCGATTTCTGCACATAAATTCACCATTATATTTTTACAGTTTTATGATTTTGGGAAATTCACAGAATAATTTTAATTATCTACAAACTGGACACAAATTTATTGAAATTATATACATTTTTCAGAGCTGGTAAGAATAAAATTTAATCCACAATAAGAAACAAATATTAAAATAATCCTTAAAATAAAATTTTTCTTTTTTTTTGCAATATCTGAATAAGCAGCCCCAGAATGAGATACATAATTAAATATGATATAGAATTGAACATTATGTAGAAAAGTTCGCATTTCCGAAAAAATTGAGTTGGAAGTACGAGATAATTTAACAAAAGAGCTTTAACAGAAGAGAATTCACAATCAACAAATTACAGTTGTCGCTTTTTTTAGCTTTAATTTAAAAAGGCCTGCGCACAAATTTGGGGTAAATACGTTATATCGAGCGGGAGGCAAATATATTATCCAGCAAATTCATTTGATATCTTCATTTATGAATGCAAATGAAAATCTATTTGTGCTCGAGCACAAAAAGAACTCATAGTGAATGCATGCATTTTCATAACGGTATTTAAGATAAGTTCGATTTCATCTTTTTGAAGCCAAAAGTAGAACTTTTTTAATTTTTCAATAACAATATCCACTAAGGAAATATAAAAAGCTCCGTTTCATCAATTTTTGCACAATTTTGTTAAATTCTCAAACTCTTTTCTGTGAAATAAAATTTTAGATGCACTCTTGACTAAAGAGGTTGCCACGCATGACCCTCGTTAAATGTTTGCAGTCGTGACGACCGTGATTGTTGATAAATATTCAATGCACTGATTCAGTTGCAAAAGAATTGTAATCTATTTTTGCTGTTTTCCATTCCTGTTCTGTGATCGTTTATTGGTAAGAATATAATTCATTTTAAGTTAAATAATGAAGTAAAAATATATAGAAAGCCTACGTTCTTGAATAATTTTGAATCTTTGTGATAGAAAGAGGTAGAGAAAATGTATCCAATTCTATCTCTTTGTGAATCTAAATCCATTTCTATCTCTTTCCATCCCATCTTCTCTATCTAATCCTATCCTATATTTATCAACTTTAATATGTTTATATTTATCATCATAATTGCTGCTGTATTTTTCTTTTTATTTTTTCTCTACTTTATAATATACTAACTCCCCGGTAAGAAGAGAAGAGTAGAGAAAAAATAATATTTTCAGATTTTTACGAAAGAGTGAGCATTATTTAATTTTTTTGAATGTACTAATTTTACATTGGGAGAGGTCCCCAACGAAAAAATAAGTTTATCTCCGAAACAAATTCTTTTCTATTTCCCTATTGATTGACACTTTTGTTGCATTCCATGTGGGCGAATATATTTTTCTTCTAATCAATCCACAATATATGTGCACTTACATAGTTTCTATTCCTCCGTGTGCAGCATAAGTTTGGAAATTTTAATTCTTTTGTCAATGTTATTTTTAATTCCATACTTATATGCTTTATTTTCGATTATTTTAATTCCTTCGAATCTTTCCACAAAATATGTACACATATATAGTTTCTATTCGTTTTTGTGGAATATAAGTTTGGAAATTTCAAATTTTTTGTCTGCCATAACGGTGGAGTAATTTTAATTATAATTTTTTATATTGTTTAAACAAATTATAGATTTAATAATATAATAAATAATAATAAATTCATCTATTAATGTTGTGTAAGATAAAGCAAATTTATTTATCTTTAAGCAGAATTATAAAAATATTATTTGCCAATACTACAAATTATTTCTATTAACATAATTATTTTATATTTATAACTGATCGATTAAAAAGACTAGGTTTTGCGTCTTCAGAGTGACATTATTATCTTTCTTTCTATTATTTATTTTGCATTTCATCATGGTTCAATTCTTCTCAATACGCTTCCATTAAAATTTTCTAAGTATATTAAAAAGAATACATTTTGCTCTTTTTTCTACTCTTTGGTGGAACTTTCGATGGAGCAAAAATTCACCTATTAATGGGAATTACGATTCTGAATTTTTGTGAATTCTTTTCTTCTTATCGGGTCTATCAACGTTTATCTTTTTCAATCTAAATTTACATCAACTTCTCTTTCTGATGCGTGGTGAACGTCAAATTAATTTTTAAAATAAATTCCCTGACTTTTGCATGCATTCTCGAATTTTTAGCGATCGAAAATGATAAGAGAAAATAAAATGCGTAATATATAGATTGATTAAAGGATGAAAAGTCACGCGTTCAGGAGATTTATAATACACTCAACTTCCAGTTAAGTCAAAGCTCACTTATGTCAACGATCAGATATATCAAAACGCACCGCCCAGTTATTTCACATTTGATATCCCCTCCACTCAGCAAAACCTGACGCTTAGCAGCACAGACACAGATACACAGGGCACACGTATAAAGTGCACTCGTTTATCTTCTCCGCCCTGATAGACATTGGTGGGGTTAAGGGGAATTTGACGTAACCGAAATGTTTTCATTTCAAAGGCTTTGACTTAACTGGAAGTTGAGTGTATTTCTATATTTCCTAAACGTAAATATAGATTGAAAAAGAGATACACAAAGATATTCGTTGCTCGATTTAATATAGGATATGAAGAGGAGATTGAATAAGATAGACGGAAATTTAGATTAACATAGATAGAAAAAGATTGACATGAATTGATAAAGGATAGAATGAGATAGAGAAGAGTGGATTAAAAAGTATTTACGTGAATTTTTATTTAGAAAGAGACAGAAAAAGATAAACGTTGATAGATGTAGGAGACTAGACCTAGGTAGATAAATAATAGGTTAAGATAGAATAGAGGTGATTAAAAAATACGGAAATTTAGATTAACCGTGAGATAGAAAAATATAGACGTGGATACATAAAGGACAGGGTCAGATAGAGAAGAGGGAATTTGAAAAGACAGACGTGGATTCAGATTGAAAAATACTTAGAAAAATATAGTCACTGATGGATGTAGAGACAGATAAGAGGAGGATAAAAAATATATGTGGGAATTTAGATTTACTGGAAGATAGAAATTTTTTGACATGGATGGATAAAGGATCGGATAATATAGAAAAGAGGGAATTGAAAAGGATAGAAGGAAATTTAGATTGACAGAGAGATAGAAAAAGAGTGACGTAAACAGATAAAAGAAAGGATAAGATAGAAAAAATGGGACGTGAAAAGATGGAGAAGAGGGTATTGAAAATAATAAACGTAAATTTAAATTGAAAAATAGATATATGGGAATTTAGTTTGACAGAGAGATAGAAGAATATGAACTTCGATATATAAAGAATAGGATGAGATAGAAAAGAGGTTTGAAAAGATAGAAGTGAATTTAGAATCACAAAGAGATAAAGAAAGATAGACGTTGGTAGATGTAATAGGATACGGTGAGTAAAGAAGACGGGATTTAAAAAGATAAATAGGAATTTAGATTGACAGAAAGATAGAAAAATATTGACATGGATAGATAAAGGATAGATTAAGAGAGGGGATTGAAAAAGGGGATGGGACTTTAGATTTACAGACAGATAGAAAAATATTGACGTAAATTGATAAATGATAGGATGAGATAGTTTAGTAGGTATTTGGAAAGATATACGTGAATTTAGATAAAAAAGTTAATAGAAAAAAATAAACATTGATATGTGTATGATATATGTATTAAAAACGGTAAACGTGATTTTCGATTAAAAAATATATGGAAGAACATAGACGTTGGTAGATGTTAAAATACTGAAGAGGATATTAGAAAAGGTAAATGGGAATTTTGAATGACAAAAAGATAAAAAAATATTAACGTGGATAAATAAAGGATAGGATGGAATAGAGAAAAGGGTATTTGAGATAGAAAAATATTAACGAGGATGGATAAAGGACATACCCAAAGGATCAAATCAAAATATTCATTTCAAGTAATTATTAAATTGTTTAAAAGTTGCTCCCTTTTGAAATTTGTCGATATCTCGAAAATGGTTAGTTTTTTGAAAGTTTTATTTTTTTAATTCAGTGAGGCCTGATGAAAAGAATGAACTATGAACATCGTTGCGAGATTTTTTAAGCTATCAAAGTTATTTAGGTAATAAAATATAAATTTCGAGAGAACATTTGAATTAGATCACTTTAAGGACTAAAATCCTCTGCACCGAGTCCTATTTCAAATCCAAAAATAAAATTTTAGGGCAGCTCATAAAATATAACAATATATAAAAATTTTTTTGAGTTTTTCTAAAGTTTTATTTCAAGCAAATATTGCAATAATGATCATAACTCATTTCATGCGCCATAAGTTACTGAATTAAAAAAACGTTTCTACGTTCAAAAAATTTCGTTGATGGACTCGTCTATCAATTTATAAATTATATCAATATATTGCTGCCTCACAGATGAAGGTTTGTAATTAGATATATTTTAAAATCTACTATTTTGGCATATTTCGATATATTTCGACCCCAGGATCTCGAAAATTCAATTTTTCAAAAATATCCATGTCTGTGCAACTTTTTTCTGTTCACTGTAATTGGAAAAGTGGAAGATATACATTTTTTAAGAATTGTAGCTCAGATTGATATTCAGGTCTCATATAGGATTTGGGCTAGATCCGTCCGTTTCGAAATGTTTTTTTTTAGTTTAGAGATTCAAACAAAATTTACCTTGTTCATATGAGCAAAACTTTCTTAATATTTAAAAGAAAAAAATACAAGATCTAGTTGATACGTACCAATTTATGAAGTTGAAAAAAATTGTTTATTCTATTTATCTGAGAAAAAATTTTGTGACATTCAAAATTCGACAATATTATATCTAGTATATCTCTACGCGTCTTCGAGATTTATAAACCAACCTATTGTTAAAAATTTTATGAACCGCCAGTACAATTTTATGAAGTTTTAAAAAAGGAGTTTATCCTGTTTATATGAGAAAAGCTTTTTTGACATTCAAAATAAAGCAATACGATATCTAGTGCACTTGTTCGCATCTTCGAGACGCATCGATCGGCCAGTTGCTGAACCTTCTCTTTTTCAGTTTGCGTATTCGAGTCACGTCGAATGATCTTTGACTTACCTTTAATGACTTCTTATGATATAACAGTACCGATTTATAAAGTTAAAAAATAGATTGTTTATCTTCTTAATAAAAGGAAAATTTTTATAACATTGGGAATACAACAGTAATGTATATCATATATTTGTTCGCATCTTTTAGGGTCATCGATTGTCCATTTGAAGAACCTTGCATGACCTACCATAAACTACCAACATCGTTTTAAATTCTTTAACAAAATTATTTATTTGGTTTATAAGACGCTTTTTTTATATTGTATTTAATTTAATTGTTTGCGTCTTCGGGACGCGTGGATTGATCTATTGTAGAACTTTCGATAACTATTCTTGATTAATCAATAGCGACTTTGAAAGCTTAATAAAAATGTTAAATTGGTTATATTGTTTATATTAAGAAAAATAATTACACCCATGGTGAATTCACTTATCTTCGTAGCGGTATTTTAAAATAGGCACTATTATTTTGTCTAGATTTTAAATGGCAATATTTAAAAAAATCTTCCTTTGGATGCTTTTATCATCAGAACGCATTTGCTGGGACCACATAATAGATAAAAGAGAAAACCCTGAGGATTTGAATATAAAAAACAATAATATTGAACATTCAAGTTGTTCTCTTATTCCTGACAATCAACGATTTGATTGTCATCCGGAAGATGGAGCTTCAGAACTTGCCTGCGGTGCTCGAAACTGTTGCTGGCAATTTTCTGAAAAAAATAACATTCCTTCTTGCTATTATAGATTGGAATGGAAAGTTTATGATTATGAGAATTTAACGACTCTTGAAAACGAAATCGATATTTCGGGTTTCTTGAAATTAAATGGATATTCAACTTATAAGGATGATTTGCCTCTCGTAAAAATTGAATCAACAAGTATTGATGATTCTACATTACGTGTAAAGGTAATTGTTGATATTCCTTTTTTAAATAATTATTTCAAAATTTGGGTTTTTCAATTCATTCTTTTTTAGAATGTTTATTACAGTTTTTTCCTAGAAAAAACGACATTTAGAGGTTCCGGAAGCCCTATGAAGTTTATTACGAAGTCCTTTTATTACGAATACCTTTTTGCATTTACACCCATAACTCTGTTTTATATGATGTGAAAAAAACCATAAGTGAATAATTTGATTTTGGGACTTTTTGGTGCTAATTATTATTTTTTTGTGGTTTCTTTAAGTACAAATTATTTTTCAATACGTAAAATATTGCTTTCCACTGATAATGATATGATCAAATAATTTATTCAAACAATTCATTATTATTTATAACAGTTTTCTCTTAGAATAGAATTAGAAAATCGCGTGTTTTTCTGAATTTTTCAGCTTGCTTTCAATTTTTGACAGTTCGAGCGAGGCAATAATCAATCAATGTAAACAAAAATAATTCTTCAACCAATTTATTATTGTTTACAACACTATTCTCTTACAATAATGCTAGAATTTATGCTTTTGCTTAAATATTCTACTTTTTGTCCACTTTTTGCTTATAGTGAGATAATAATAAATGGAATTTAACCAAAATAATTGTTTCAAAAAATTATTATTGTTTATAATTATTTTATCATTTAGTCATGCTGTATAGTTCCGTTTTTCTGAAATTTTTTACTTTTTGACCACTTTTTACTTAGAGCGAGGTAATAATAAATTCAATTTGACAAAAAAAGTTTAAACAATTTATTAATGTTTATAACTATCTTCTCTTACAGTATTTTTACTCTTTAGCAAATGTTTGACACATACTGATTAAAATACAAAGGTTATCTTACAGTAAAGATAAAAATGAAGGATGTCCACAAACGAAAGAGATTGCTGAACAAATAATTAATATAAACCATAATAAATTGCATAAACAAATATTTTATTAAGTTGCGGTAATTATTACCCTAGTTCTAACTAAAAGTTTAACAAAAATTTGGACATTTCAGAAAAAAGTTTGTAGAATTATTCAAAGAGAATATTGTTGTAAATAATAATACATTATTTATACAATTGTGGCAGCGGATGCAAAAAGGAGATATAGAATTATGTTTCTGGAGTGGGGAGGCCCCTGAGCTCCTGAAAATGAAGTCTTGAATTTTAATTTTTGAAATATATATCCTAAATGAAAATTTAATTTGGTATCTTTTTCTCCCTATAAAAAAAGTTAAACCTTTTTTATTTTTCGAATTATTTACGAAAAACTGTTTTTTTTCCTTATCAAAATATTTTTATTTTTTTCACTTCAAC
>JAAAKG020122021.1:0-15026 GCA_010014905.2 Druon quercuslanigerum
CTGGAATTATTTTAGTCTATTTATTTGTTTGCACTATCAAGTTAAAATTTGAACATCAAACTACAAGCAATTATTTTTTTGTCAGGGCAAAATCATAAAATATTGATGTCTTACATTATATATACGTATTTACAGGATGATTTACAAACATTCAGAAAATTATATCTCACAATACAAATTTTAATATAAACTAATAATTTTTTAAACGAAAAAAAAAATTCTACTAAAAGAGATGAGTTTTTAACCAAAATGATGAATTTTCAACAAAAAAGTTTAATTATCTACCGATAACTTATTTTTTTCTTGAATATTTTTGTAGAACTTTATTTTACTGGTTTTTATTCAAACTAAACTTGTTAGTAATTATACTACTAATGAGATGAAAATGGTTTAGAACATATGAAATACATTTTGTAAAAACCGCATGAATAGAGTTCGTAGACAATCTTATAACGAACATAATAAATCGATACAATATTATAGATATTTAATAAACATTACGGCTAATTTCTAAAAATAAAATAAAATAGGAAACTTAGATCAAGTATTTCCCAATAAATATTTACGTCTTAAATTATTCTTTATACAGTAAATTTATATTTCGTTTCCAAAATTTGTTAGTCTTAGCAATGTGGCTACCTTTTTTGATTTCATAAATCAAATAAAGGTTAAGTAGTGTGCTAATAATATTAATTTTCAACCAAATACTATTCGAAAATTTTTAAAGCCAGAAAGACGAATTTTTCAGAAGTCTGTTGAAATTAAAAAAAAAGTTTATCCAAATAGTTGTACTTTAATGCTAATAAGACTGCTCTTTTTCAAAGACAGTTGAATTTTCAACAAAAAAATAATTTATCTATAAGAAAGATGAATGTTTAATAAAAAATGAAGAACTTTTTTTAAAAAGTTAGTTTTTAATGAAAAACATCATCTTTTTAACAAAACTTTTAACATTTTTAAGAAGAAAGTTAGTGGAAGCTTCTAATGTGTCCCCTAAGGGTTTACATTTTTTTTTTCATTCACCCTCTTCCTATTCCTTAACACACCTCCCACACCCTTTTTGGTGGTGGGAGGGGGACCTACAGCTTAAGGTGGGTTCCGAAACACCAGAACCTCGGTAAAGGTACATAGAAAAATTTTCCAGAGGAACCGGCTCAGGGATCGAACCCCGGACCTCTGAGGTGAAGTTCGAGCGTCTAACCACTGAGCCACCGAGGCTCTAAAAGAAAGTTCCAATTTAAATAAAATAGATGAATTTCTGGCCAAAAAAGATGAATTTTTAATACAAAAGGACGATTTTTCTATTCATAAGAATTACATTTCTGACAAAAAGGATAAATTTTAACAATAAATTCATTACTAAATAAGAAATATAACTTTTTGCCCAAAAAATATTAATTTTCAATCCATAAAGACGAATTTTCTATTAAAAAAAGTTTTATATCTGATGAAAAAAAAATTGATCAAAAAGTTTATTTTTTAATCAGAATTATGACTTTTTGAACAAAGAATTTAAATTTCTCAGTCCAAAGGGACGAATTGTCTATTAAAAAATTTTAATTTCTGACGAAAAAAATTAATTTTAATAAAAGGTTCATTTTTAGTCAGAAATCTGTTTTTTGAAACAAAGAATTTTAATTTTTTAATCTAACAGGACGAATTTCCTATACAAAGCAGTTTAGATCCCGACAAAAAGATCAATTTTAACAAAAAGTTCATTTTCAAATAAGAAAGAATAATTTTTAATTCAAAAAATATGAAAAATGGACTATTATAATTATTTAACACTTATGAACACAATTATTTTGATCAAAAATTAATTTTCCTCGAAACTCATTTATTTTTACCCAACAAAAATTAAATTTAAAACCAACAGAGTTATTTTTTTTACTAAAAAAGAAGAATTTGCGACTAAAAAGGATTAATACTAAAAAACAGAAAAGTTACATATTCAGTTAAAAAATTAATTTTTAACCAAAAAGGGATTTTCTACTAAACAGTTAAATTTTCAATCAAAGATATAAGTCTTCAATCAAAAAAATTATATGTTAACAAATGTAGGTTAAGTTTTACCGAAGTAGTTGAATTATCAATTATAAAGTTTATTTTTTAACAAAATAGGTAAAAATTCCAAGAGATGAATTTTCAACTAAAAATACAAATTTTAAAGAAAAAACACGATTTGTTATCAATGTAATTAAACCTAATCTTTCAAACAAAAAAGTCGAATACTCAAGCAGAGAAGAAGAATTTTCAACCAGAAAGTTGTATTTTCATTAAAAAATTATATTTCCACTAAAGCATCAATTTCGTTGTAGATAGTCATGACTTACTTTTTGTATCCGGGCTTTGGTGGATTGAACACATGTAGAAATTCTGATCGGGGTTTAGTAGGGACCTGGATAGATTTCCCTATTTCTAATCAGGCGCTGGTCGGGAAAACGAAGAGGGCCTGAATAGTTCTGTAACGCTGTTTTAGCCAGGTTCTAGCTGGAACTTCTGAGCAGGCCCTAACGAGAGTGCCCTTTTACAGCACGACGATTGGTAGCGCCCAGTCTAGACCCCTTCTATAGTATTACCTGATGAATATTTAATTGAGTTAAATATTTAATTGATATGACAAAAAATGTATTAAAAAAATAAACATTAATTGATTGCGAGTATTATGACTTCAAATATTTATGGTTCTATTTAGAATGAATACATATATTAAATTTTTAAACATTATATTGCAAATAAAATTTCTAACGCCACGGAGTATCGAACACCTAAATCCATGCCTAAATCTATCGCCTAGCAGCCGGGAGTCATAAGCTACTCAAAAACTACAGCTCAAATAAATTTAAACTCTCAGGGATGCTTTTCAGGCTATTAACCAGTGGAAGCTTGGTACCTCCAAGAGCGGCGATGATAAGGACGATTAATTTAACAGAATATTCCAGGTACAAACGTCGCAACTCGCTTACAAGGTCTCTATACCTCTCCCTCTTTTCATTAATCCTTGGCTATGATGTTTTTGTCAGCTGGTGCCGAAAATTCGATAACGAACATTTTTCTCTTCTCGAAGTCAAGGAGAACTATGTCAGGCCTCAAGCATGCAACAGAAACAATTGTCGAGAATATAAAGTTCCAGTATATGCGGTCATGTCTGAAGTTAAGAAATGGAGAAATTATGACGGAAGCACAGTATTAGACGTGAGAAACTGTGATCAATGCAAGAAATCCGATAAATGGCTGAAGTCATAACCTTGCAACTATAATTCGTTCTTTTTTTCCTCTGTCGATTCCTGCCGACACTGCAGCCATCTTTTTAATTGAGTACAACTGTGTCCTTCTTCTTCTTCTTCTTTCTATTATTTCTTTTGCATTCCTTGATTTTTTAATTCCTCTCAATACGATTTCATTAAAATTTTCCAAGTCGTTAAAAAAGAATAGATTTTTATTTTCTACTCTTTGGTGAAACTTTCGATGGAGGAAAATTCACTTATTAACGGGAATTCGGGTTCTGAATTCTTCCCTTATTACCGGGCAGTTTCATTTTGATAATTTAGGGGAAATTCATGATGTAATGTGAAAGATGATTAAAGAATATCGTCGCGATATCGTGACACCTTCCTTCTTATTTGAAGGGATTTTAAGGTTTTAAAGAGTTTTTAATGGGTTTTTAAATATCTGAAGTATTTAAAATCCGGTTGGGTCCGGTCGGGTAATCCGGGTACATCGTAAAGAATACGATGAACTTGAAAAGTCAAATCACGTAAGCCAATTCTGTCAAGAAAATTGGAGTACAATTTTAATCCATGATGATACAATTTCGTAGCAATTTGGAAACCACGTGGTGCTTTAAGGCTAGGAAGCAAAAAAGGAAAAAATGTTTACAAAACAGTATATTTTAATTAAAAATAATAATTATTCGCGCACTCAGTGGGATTTTCAAACTAACTACGGAAATAAGGTTGATTTTAATTGCAAGTCTCGATTTTATCTGTGAACTTCAAAGAAAAGACGCGACGTGAGTGCAAGGAGCATCCTCGTTCCAGGCGCGAAACTGAAAATTCCTGAGGGTCTGTGCAGACGCCAGACGCAGTAGGTGCTATGGCGGTAAATTTGAAAGTGCACAGGTTAAATATTGTCTGAAAATAGAGAAGTTTATAAAAAAGGTAGCAATTTTGCTGTTGCGCATAGCAGAATCGATAACACTTTAATTTAAAAAGTTAATTCATTCGAAAAAAATTAATTTTTTTTTTTAAGAATTTAAAAAAACTTTTTTCTGTTCCACTGATCTAATAAATCTTTAAATTATACTTTTTAAATAATAATTCATCTAGCATTCAAAATTACGTCGTTGATAATTTAACAGCTCTTAAAATCTCATGGAATCGTGTTTTAGCTAAAGTTGGCCATTTCTAACTAATCATCCCATTCAGCAGGTTACTAAATAAACTTTTTCCAATATTCGCCTAATTCATGATGCGATGTTTCTAGTGATCCGTTCGATTGAGGGTGATAACTAATAACCCATTACCCTAAATTGTTTGATTTTAAAACTTCTTGCTAATCTCTTGAGATTTCCCATAGATACTGTTACAATAGTATATTGAGCACTCAATAACAGAAAGATTGAGTAAACAATATTTTATTTAGGAATATTTAATTTCGTTCTACTTTAAACATTTTAAGTCATAAGAAACGCATTTATTTTATAATACAAATATTATATAAATATTTGTTTTATTTCAGATTAAGACTAAGATTTATAAAAAGTGCATTTAGTTTTTGAAAAAGTGCTACACATTACGTTATTAGTTTCTGCTTTTCCCTTTTATTTTATGTTAACGTTCTCTGCCGATTCTTTCTCGACAATTTTTTAATACAACCTTGGTGCTTGGAAAGTGGACATGGTGGGAGTATTAATGAACGAACTGCCAATTTGTTGAGCGACTTGTTTTTTGTTCTTGAAGGAATACTCGCTGTAGCTTTCAGCCAAGGTGGTCGATTTCCAGCCTGCATGTCCTTTCAAAATGGTCATATCGTTTTTGGCATACTTACGAATGTTTTAATTTCGATTACTGCAATTAAACATTGCACATCGATGTATATTTTGAAAATATCAATAAAGTTGTCGACGAACACAAGCGATCTATGCTTATTATTCTTGGTGTTGAGAAGTTTAAACAAAAGCACTTGACCTTTGTCCTCGATATAAAAGCATTTAAAGAATATACAACAAACAACAGAAAATATAATAGTCGATATTTAAAATACAAAATAATTTTATGTTTAATCAAAAACAGTTTAAATAAACCGAGAAAGTCGAATTAAAAAAATATTTACCTACAAAGCTACAAATCTATTGTCCGGAGCTTCATACTTGACGTACTCAGCATTAAGTACGCCACTCATAAAGTTGGTGGTTTCTAGGTTTCTGATCGTGACTAAAAATACGCAAGCAAAACTTTTTCGAAGAAGGATTTAACATTATTTTCAGTACCTCATTTCATAAATCGGTTATATGTTGCCATGTGCTTGATTTCTGATTTTTAGTGAATATTTTTTCATTGACTTCTTTGGCTCATTTTGACAAGTTCTGGAGGAGTTAGCTGCTCTAATTAATACTATACTTTGAGAACAAACGGAAATGCAATAAAAGTTGTATACAGTTATAAAAAAACATGTAAAACACATGATGAAGAAGTTTTTATTACTTAAGACTATCTTAACTTGTGAATAAACTACACGTTTAAAAGTCAATTTTTTATTGGATTCGATGTTAGTGAAATGATAGTGATGATGATGACTTGAATATAGAACCTGGAAGCTGTATCTTTCGAATTTTGAATATAAAAATTGTATCTGAGTTCTCGAATTCAGTTTGCACAAATTCCAAATCACCTGTGAAATTTGTGCAAAGTATAAATGAAAACAGTATGAAGCCCTTGATAGATGCAGACAGTGAGAAAGATTAAGTGTATGTTATATTAGCGAAGGGTGTATTGTTTAAATCATACTTACTATTCAAAAAATATATTTTGTTATCTTTGACATGAGTATAATATAGACAAAAACGGTGTAGGCACCAAAGATTCATTACAAAACAATTGTTACAAAATAACAACAATTTTGTAAGCTCTCTCTCGTAAAAAGAATTGGTTGGTACTTTTTTAGAGTGATATAATATAAATCAAAAACAAGTGGCGCTATTTTACCTATGCTTACCAAGCTAGGGCCTTTCTTGAGTATTCCTCTTTTCTTCATTAAAGAAAAATTTATTTTTTGAAATGTTTTTTGATTTTCCTCGCTTCTTTCCAATAGGAGAGGATAAATCTTCTCTCGTGGGTCTTCTTTCTTTCGTTTTCTTTAAAAGAGTATTGTTATCCATATTATCATATTATTTATTTATTAATTTTATTCTTTATGTCTTTGGCTTAAGATGGTTACTTTATTATTGTAGTTATCTTATTATGTTGGGTCAGGTTCCACACCACAGGTACTCATCATGTACTCATGAACAAAGATAGCGGACCTAAACGGACGGTTGTCGAAGTAAGAATACATATTTGATAGACATGTGACTTAGTTTTAGTCTCCGAGACTCGAATTGAATGCTAGTATTGCCGGGTTGTGCTTCTGAATGATTGATGAATACTGATAACCTCAGTTTTACATAAAAGTGAAATAAATTGAGAAAAATGAATGCAGTAAATTTAAATACTACCATTCTGAGAAACATCGACAAAATCATAGTGAAATGGTTCTCTGAGTGCGCTTTGTATGAAACCGATGTAAACCCGCGATCCAAGGTGTCTTAATCCTCAGATAAGAGAGATTCGTGCTTTTCGCGATTGTTTTGTTTTCTTATACGACCTTTTCCAATAACATTATTTACGTTGAATTCCATTCTTCTATAATGTCAAAGAATGGGCAATCATTCTTATCGAAGGACCATGAAGGAGATCCAAAGCAGGTTTAAGGACGTGAACGATCCCCTTGTCCACAGTGTGGGAAACCCACCGTTAACAGGGGGAATATCATTTACCGGATATGGTACTGTTTACCACCCAGGACGTATAAAAAAATTAAAAGTACTTCAAGATGGAAAAGTAACAAAATGTTGTGAACCGAAGTCAAAGACTCATGAAATACAAATGGAACAATCGGAAAATCGAAATGTAGAGAATCTTCTTAGAAAATTAGTAGATAGAAATCTGGAATATATAAAAGCAGAGTATACTGAGAAAAACAACAAGCACACGGAGCTAATTGAAAACATATCAGGGAAAATAGAAGATATGAGGTTTGACAACAAAATAACGAGACTTTTCAAATTTCCCGGGCTGTATTCGTCCGTTTGGCACAATTTTTTTTGTCATGTTGCTGCACTTGGCTGGATGTTGTATCTGCATTGGTAGCCATATTGCATGTTTAATCTGCTGTCAGCTGTCAGTGAAGTTATACATGTTTTAGTGTGCTCAGCGATTTTTCACTTTTGGAAAAATGGATCAGGGAATTGGCATCAAATTTTGTTACAAAAATGGAATAAAGTTCTTAAAATATTAAAAGTTGAAGATGACGAGCGCCCTGGGTGTCCTCGCACATCGGTGACGGACGATACCGCCGAGAAAGTGGAAAAAATGATTATGAACGATCGTCGAGTTACTATTAGAGAGGTTGCTGAGGATGTCGGTATATCATACGGCTTATGTTAAGCAATTTTTAAGGATGTTTTACAAATGAAACATGTGGCAGCAAAATAACTACATTGCTCGAGCGAACCGTAACAGGTGATGAATCATAGTTTTCTGGATATGACGTCGAAACTAAGGCTCAATCTTCCACCTGGAAGCATTCCACGTCACCAAGAGCGAAAAAAGCACGACAAGTTCGATCAAACGTGAAAGTTTTGCACACTCTGTTTTTCGATTTTAAAGGTTTAGTGCATTATGAGTTCTTGCCTAAAGGTTAATCTGTCAATAAAGAATATTATGTAAGAGTTTTACGTCGCTTGTGTGAGGCAATTAGAGAAAAGCGACCAATTTTGTGGAAAAATCAGTCATGGCGACTGCACTACGATAATGTACCTGCGCATGCCTCAATGCTTTTACGTGTGTTTTTGGCCAAACACAACACCTTATTGATGCCACATCCACCGTATTTACCGGAAATGGTCCCGTGTGACTTTCCTATTCCCAAAGATGAAGAAATTCAAAAAAGGAAGACGTTTTGACGACATCGAGGAGATAAAAGCAGAATCGCTGAAGCAGCTGAATGCCATATCGAAAAGTGAATTTCAAAAATGCTTTAAAGATTGGAAAACGCGCTGGAATAAGTGCACTATGTCCGAGGAGAACTACTTTTAAGGGGACAAAATTCATATTTACGAATAAATAAATGTTATTGGCAGAAAACGAAAAGTCTCGTTATTTTTTTATCACACCTCGTATTTGTGAGCGACTACCTCGTATAGAAAATTCCGTGGTAGATCTTAAGCAAAGAGTTAGTAAGCTGGAAGGTACAGTAGACGAGCTAAAATCAAAATATAAACGTGCTATTGAAACTTTGCAAACTATTTTGAACTTAAAAATAACTTGTAATAATATATTTGTGATCAAAGGCTTTCATTAAATTCAAAATATTGTTTCAGTCGAAAATATTCAAATTTGAACCTGTTCAATATTAAATTTTGTAATTGAGAAGAAGAAGAATTATTTAATATTTAGCAATATTTGACTGTTCTTTAAAAACGAATAAATTGAAATCAAAAATTTTTAAAGTAAAAAATTTAAAACAGAATTGTTCTACATAGAAAGCTTTTAAGCTTTAAAATTTCAAAGAGTTTTTTAACTTTGAACGTTACAATTTTAAGTTCTTAATTTAAAAAATGTTTAATTTCTAAGTGAAATTGTTGAATTTTGATGTATAAATAACAATTGAACACTTATTATTTGTAGAACAAATTTAATTATTTTTAAGAAATATATAGTGGTTTTGAAAAGATTCAAAATTACTCAAAACTTGAAATGATTTCAAATAATTAAACGAAGGGTGTGTACCGTTTTTTTAATTTGCAGGATTTAAAAAAAATTTTAGGAAATATTCGATTACATTTGAAAAAATTTAAAACAACTTCTGGATTTTTAAAAAGATTTTGAAATAAATGTTGAGGCTCTTCAATGATATTTAAATCAATAAAACTAAAAATAATTTTACATCTAATTTAAGAAATTTTCAGTTACAGAAAATATTTTATTTTTCAATTTTTAATGTTTCTAACTTAAACTGGTTTAAAATAATATAATTTTGAAATTGTCAAAATTCATTAATTAATTCTTTAATTTAGAACTCCCGTTTTACGAATAAATTATTAAGCATTTAAATACAACATTATTAAATTAAAATAAATTACTTCTATTTTAAAACTTAAAAAACAATATTTCAACTTTAAGTATTTTAATTTTTACAATTGGAAAAAGGCGAATTTTCTTTTTCAATTAAAACGACCACCCTGTGTGTGAATATTGGTTAATTAAACAATTTCAAATCATTTTGATTGTCTTTAAATTTGTCAATTATAATTTTTTATACCACGTATTTTTTGTTTTAATCATAAAAAATAACATTAAAAGAACTGAAATTTTGGAAAAAATGCCTCGTGATACAAAAGAAATGAATAGACAAAAGCTTTTCACCAAAAAAGGATCCATATATTTAAAAAAAATTATTTTTGGATAATATGCGTATTTTTTGTTCTGATCGTGAAAAATAACATTATAAATAAACAAATTCAATTTTTGGAAAAAACAGAAGGCACAATAAAATATTTATTAACAAATATTTTGCCTAAATCAATTCTAAGAATATGCTTTTAACCTCTTTCCCCCACGAGACACGTGATGAGAATGTGTTCATTAAAGCCGAAGGAGCTTCAACAAAAGAGTATTCACAGTCAGTAAATTTAATTTGTCGATGGTTAGCATTTTAATTTTAAAAGTTCTATTGACAACTGTATGGGAAGTATATTTACCAAACGCGAGATCCAACAGGCGCGCTCAAACTAAAAAAACTAACAATATTTACAACATACTTTAAAGTAAATTTTTCCAATATTTCAACTGTTGTAAGATCTATTTTTTGTAAAGATTTGTAATTTTCTACAATTAAGTAAAATTCAAAGTGTTTTTCTATACGAGGGAAAAAATAGGCATTTTTGAAAAATAAAATCTTTTTTATGTAGTTGTTCAAAAAAGTTTTAAATCAGTGTTAATTGTTTTCAGAAATAATCACTTATATTGTTAAGTAAACATACGAAAATTCTTCAATTTAAAAAAAACAAGTTAGTAAGCAAAAATTTAACGTCTAAAATTTTCATTGAAGCATTTGTAAAATTAATACTTAATTACAACATATTAAGTATTACCTATATGTTTTTAACATGATAAATTTACAGAGTACTTGGTTTAAACTTAAAACATTACCTTTGAATTGATTAGAGTTTTCCGCCCATTTGTCGTTAGGATGCAGTGACCTGCTTTAGGGAAAAATATAAATCAATTAGAACAGTCTGTACAAATTTAATGTCACTCAAGCCATCCGCAATTTATCTGTAAGAACTGTAAGTTTTAGATCCATTTGGAATTATTGCGTTGCTTATGTAAGCGAGACGTTCACAGTACACTTACACCGAGAAAAACATCTATTTGACCCAAGCAAAAAGATTTGTTTTAACAAATTTTTTTCATTCAACCAGTATTCAACCAATATATGGAAGATATTGCAGCTCATCAAATAAAACAAATTATTTGTTTGATACGATTTCTTTAATTAAAATAAATTATTTTATTAGGTAAAATAATAATTTTGTTTAAACGTCTTATACTTGAATTAAAGAAGGTATTTATTTAATTCAAACAAATAATAGTTCTTTGTGCATCCGTGTCAGTTTCGGGAAGCTGCAGCGCCATTTAGTTCTAGGCAGTCAAAATGGTGGTTGAATCGTTGAGTGTATCAGCGTGTTTGCTCGCGGAATGTGTAAGCAGTAGGGTAAAGGCTACACCTAAGCGAAGCCTTGATATTTTGAAAATTACATTGGGCAAGCTAGTAAAGGGTTGGTTTTCCACCAATTCCAGACCGCTGCCAGTTTCGTTTTTGCGTAACTTCAGACATCTATATGAAAAATGGAAGTGTTCCTTTTGCGAAAATTGCGCGAAACCTGGGACTTACCCAACGATTCAATTGAAATTTTAAAGAGAATTTATTTTCTTGCTATAATCTTAACCCTATTAAAGAGATTTAAGGGTTTCTTCAAACAGATCTTTTTCTCAGTGTAGCATACACAACATAGTAAACAAACCATACAAAAATCTACAGAGTGCCCCACCACAATTGTGCCAGCCGAAAACCACAAATAGAAAATAAAAAATAAATACAAAAAGTCAATTACAGGAATGTTCTGCGGTGCTTTCTTAGCCGCCGCGAGCAACCGCCTCACACGTCATACCGGGGCACAGTATGGGCACACATACATGGACTTTTGTTGCTCTGTACTTGTTACAAAAAGTACCGCAGAACATTTATGTATTTCACTGTTTGTCTTATTTTTTTATTTTCTATTTGTGGTTGCTGATTGGCACAGAGATGCTGGGACACACTGTACACACTTTACTCTCATCACACCCACATAGTAGGACTCATACTCAAAGCTCTGCGCGAGGATCCATTCGTATCCTCACGGTGGTTCAGTTGCGATTGTCGGATTCCTCAAAACTATGAATGAGGAATCATTGATAATGCTTTTAAGAAGCCATTTTTGACGAAAATAAAATACTTCCCTTGACTGCCTGTTTTTCACCTTAGAAAAACAACAGATCGGTAATATGACTTTTTATGAAGAAAACACTCTCAATCGATAAACATGATATTGAAAGCTATCTAATTTATTGACCGTGCCTATAATTTATTGAAGCCGACTAACGAATTAGCGGTCATGTTGCGGGAGATGACTGTAATTTTAGGTTGTGTCGAAACATCGTACAGTTAACATCAAAATTAAGCTAAGCTTTTAATTAATTTTTAACAAAACGAAGAAAAAAGTTTTTTATGAAATAACAGATACTTTAGAAAAATTGATAAAAAAAACATGTCACTTACAATAGAAACGATGAACGATTGCCAAAAGCATTGCGTGGGTATTGTAAAAATAAGCTTTATGGAAAAAAATCGTCCAATGCGTATGCGGTTACAATGCCTGATTATGCAAAGTATAATTTACCAAATAATACACTGACAGACTTTTTGTTAGAATGAATAAAAAAGAATCAGACCGAGGTTTTATTACGCTTATTCGTTTTACAGTGCCGAAGTTTATTATTATCATACGAGTATATACAACACGAAGACTACAAAGTAGTATTATATATACGAAGTATTATGAGTCTCCATTTTCCGATTAAGGCGGAAGGTTATGTTTCACAAAATTTTAAAGAAAAAAAATTCATACTATACTCATGCTATGGGATTTAAAATATTAAGAATTCTTTCTTACGAAATTTATATACTAAGGTAATAAGATTTAATTAAATGGGTACCATTTATAAAATATTAAATCTTAATACACTTAAGTTGATTATACGGTCTATGAACAAAAAAGAGAAAGAATATTTGTCGCATAATTTATGAACGGAAAAGTGTAATAATCAAATAAGTGAAAAAAAAGATTATATTTCATCGTCAAGAAGTCGTAAAAAACCAATGTTACTTAATCTTTCGCAAAATAAAAAAATAAGATGCAATACTAATATCTGCGGTAAATGTATCAACAATTAGTACTACTTTTGCATTGTCAACAAACAATGTTTTAGGAATCACTCAAACTCTTTGCAGTGCTACAAGAAAAATAAAACTGTTTGAGCCAACTTCGAAAGAAAAAATCCAAGCTTTGAATCATTCACTTGACACTCACTTTGATATAACCAAATGCCGATTGATGAGTACAAAGTCAGAATAAATACATAATAGCGAATGATGAAGAGTACGTGGTACATTGTAAACACATTCAAAAATTAATTGACGATGTTAAAGAATTTCGTGACGTAAATAAAGCACACATTAACATTTGTGCAGATAGTAATGGAAATTAAAAAAAAAGATTCTCCTGTCAATAAACTATTCTTAATAGGTATGATTCAATTTTCTGAAGAAAACCATTAGAATTTATCTGTTTTGTGGGAATGATTAAATCTAAAAGATTTTAAAGCAAAGATTTTAGCGAACTTAAAACTATTAAATATAATAGATTTAATACTTTCACGATGATTCATTATGATAAAAGAGATATTTCGGGTTTCAATCGTGTACAAAACTACGAATTTTGCCGTCGTTTCGTGAACATTGCAGTTCCCTTCTTCAGGGTTGACTTGAAAAGGTTTCAGGTTATTTTTTTTTCTTATGATGCCTTTACGATACCTGTGGTGGGCCATAATGCCCCACCATGGAGACAAGATGCACCTGATTGGCTAATCAAGTCTTATTTAAAAAATTTGTTAGGGCGGAAAGTCAAATCGGATTGGTATTATAACCGTTGTCTCTATTGATGTTATTAGGGTTTTTTATGATTTCGATTGCTTCTCTATGTTTTCTTGGAAAAATATTGTGTGTTTTAGCGATGACGGTTGTTTTATCAAATAAAATGTTATGTCCTGTTTCGATATGATGTTCAGCTAGTGCTGATTGCGTGAAATGTTTTAGCCTGACTTTAATCGCATGTTCCTTTAAACTTTGTCTCACCGCTCTTCCGGTTTCTTCGATATAAATTTTGTCACAAAAACAAGGGATGTCGAAACAGGACATAACATTTTATTTGATAAAACCACCTATGGTTAAAAAAATAAAAAAAAACAATAATTTCATATTGGAACACTTAACGTACTCTGTCCCATATATAACATGAAATAGGCGCACATGTTAAACAGTTTAAAATATGATTTATTTGTTTATCTGTTTGGTATTAGGTATTTTCACTTCTACCACCAGCTAACCCCACTTCGCTGATTGCTGAGGTATAATTTATTAATTTTTCTAAAACTATGTGCTGATGTGTTCATGGCAAGATACTTAATACAGTATAAATATAAAAGTAATGTGACCGGGTCGAAATTTTTTCAGGAAGCAGAAAATGTTCTACTGTCGGTTCTGCTCGTACAATACGTCATATTTAACATTTTACGTACAAAATTAGCAGTGCCACATAAACATATCGTTTTGCTTTTATTGTGATCTAATGGTTTAATTTGTTTCAGAATAATAATGAAAATCAGTGAAAATCATATATACATATATTTTTTAATTTAAAGTAAATAATCTATTTTAAAAATTAACATGTGGTATGTACACTATAGTTTACTAGCGAGGTATACACCGCTGGGTTTTTTCTAAAAAGCCGTTATTTACATAAAAATAAATTATTAGAATTTGAATACCTTGTCCTTTCGACGCAATTTGATTATCTGGCAATAAGAATTTAAAAAGTTTTTTCATAAACATTAATAATTATCCACTATTGTTAGTGTCATTATTAATTTAATTAAAATAGCCCTATGCAGTAAATTATTTATGATTATAACCAGCAATTAGGTTTTTCTAACAAATCAGAAACTGTTACAAACAGATGTCAAGGGATTATTGACCAGTAAATTACAGTATATTTCACAAAAGATGGAATGTTTATTTTTAAAATTTGCAAAATTTCTAACCTTGTCTGAATATTTTTTTCAAATCGGATTTATATGAAATTTTTAGTAATTTGTGTCAGCTATGCAAACATACAAAAATGGTTGATTTAAAAAAAAACAAGTTAATAAGCAAAAATTTAATGTATAATATTTGTATCGAAACATTTGTACAATTAATGTGATTTAATAAATGTTTTTTCGGTCATACGTTCATAATTATTGTGCTTTTATTATTTAGATATTCATGAAGTGTCTGTACAAATAGGCCGACGTTTCGACACACGCTTTGTGTCTTTCTCAAGG
>JAAAKG020122032.1:0-15026 GCA_010014905.2 Druon quercuslanigerum
TGCTTTTTAATACAGATGAATGCAAAATAATATGACGTTTGTGTTTTATTTTGAACCATTTAAAAATGTATGCCCAAAATCGAGCGCGAATCGCGAGTGCCTCGATGAGAATGTCTACCTGAATGCCTACAGAGCTTTGAGAAATTTAATGTTTACACCGAATTTCTTGCATAATTTAAATATAAAGATATTGAAGATACATACAAACATGGTATTTAGAAGAGGTTTTTGACAAAGTATCAATCACTTCTGCATAATTAATAAAATACATAATTGGGAAAACATTCCGGGCACAAAGTATAAATATTCGAGCGCGAAGCGCGAGGTTAATACATTATCGAGCGCAAAGCACGAGACCCAACATACGCGCGCCATAGGCGCGCTCAAACTTGCGAGCGAAGCGAGCTTCGCGTGACGAGAATGTGCTAATTTTTCTAATGTTTCTAATTTTTCAAATTAGATTTCAAAGCTTTTTTAAATCAGGCCAACGGCGAACTTACTTTCTGCTTCGATAGACATAACTGTAACGTTCTAATGGTTGGAATCACTTCAGATATACATGATTCATTAGAACTCAAAGACTTTTTGATCTCTTCAGATGGATGCAACAGATTGGCCAATTCTTCTAAGATCTCCCATTGTGTGTATTTCAAACTCTTAGATTCATCCACTTCAGCTATAGAAAACAAATCAAGCTAAATCTCTAACTCCAACAAGCACAACATCAAATAAAACGTTGAATTCCACCTTGTGGGAACATCTTGTTTCAATTTTTTAACTTTAAAATTTAAATCTCGTTGAATTTGCACTAATTTTGTAGTTTCAGGAGACGATTTATGAAAAAACTTTGCAATCTTTTTACACTTTTTTAATAATAAGGTGACAGCTCCATCCCCTTCAATAGTGTTCTTAATTACCAATTGAAGTGTATGAATGGTACACCCTTCACTGCCTATGTCGCTCACTTTGCATCCTTTGGCCATATTTCCACCGTTATCACGCATCAACAAATGTACGCGATTTTTTTAAGGCCCCAAGTTGGTAAACAGATCTGTTAATTTATCTGCTATTGCATCTACTGTATGACTACCAGGAAATACGTCCACGTTTAAGGCAGCACTACGCCTTTTGAAAATGTCTTTCTCAATAAAATAATTGAAACGAGCTTTTTTAGCAACAATATGCAGTTTTTCAGTTAAAAAATTTTTAAATTATGATTTTGCAAAGCCACTTAGAGAAACTGTTGTTGAAGCAAAAGCATCGTCCTCTTGTCTCTTTTGTTTGTACCCCTAAAATATCTTTTTTGTACAAACAGAATTATTTGACTGCAAGATTAGGTACATTCTATTACAAAAGGATGATGTTTTGCTGCAAAAACCTTAAATTGTGGAATCTACGTTCTATATCCCTGAATATTATTTCCGTTGTTTTAAAATTACAAGATGCATTTTTCATTCAAAGCCTATAAATGACTAGACATAGTAGACAATAATATCGTGGTACCTGTATAAGTACTTTTACTTAAGCTTTAATATAAAACTTTTAAGTGTTCCAGAGATAAATTAAAGAAATAGATAATTTGGTTTTAAACTAAAAGTAATGTTTCATATACTTATTGAACGTTAAATAATAATGATTTGGACAGTAGATAATATATTGTTATTTTCGTAGAAGTATTAATTTACGCACTTGAATATCAGTCTTTTGTCACATTGTTTCGAGGAACAAAATTATCTGAGCAAGCATATTAGTTTACAAAAATATATCTAAATAAGAAGTCAGTTAAATCAATTTGACATAAATTGAATTCATAACCGATCGTAAAATATTATTAAGCTAATAATTAGAATGTTAAACAAAATTCAATTACTATAATAATTTTACTATTCATTTATTAAAAATTTTGAACATTTAAAATATATTCTCCATGAAATCCCAGAATCCTAAATATTTGAGGAAGGTAAGCATTCAGTCGTATGATTAGAGTAGGTATATTAGCAACAATGATAGAGAGTAGAGACGAGAAATGTGCACTACTCTGTCTCTGCACCTTATCAATACCTATTATCTGAGTCAAAAGTAAATTCTTCAAGAAGTCCGCCCAATTCTTCACCCGCTAACTTCTAATTTTCTTAAAGCAGCAAAGGTGCAAAAATTAACCTGCCTTTTGACATGCAGTTGATGAACTTATGAACTTTGGATTCTGCACTCAGAAGTCTGAACCAGCATACATCATATTATAAATCTCTCCTGTATTTAATTTTCTTTTCAAATAGCAGCCAAAATTTGTATAGCGTTGCAGGAGTTCAATCTCATATGTTGTTTTAAAAATTAAAATAACGGACATGACAGTTTTCTCATCAGATGGATTTATTTTTGGGTGACGACATAGTCAAGATTTGAAAAGTATATTGTAAAATATGTGCGCTTCCGAAAAAAAAGTATAAGACCACGTATTACAGAAATAGTGAAATCGTTTTTTCAAAATAAAATATCATAATATGTGTCCTAATTGTTAACCCAATGACAGTAGTCAGTGAAGTAGTAGATCAGAATTTGTCAGTATAATTTGTTCAGTTTAATCAATGTATTTCTATATATACTTGATTTAACCTCTTGACAATATGTGCATTATTTTTATTTCAGTTGTAAATTTTCTTGGAAAGTTTTTTACGTACATTTGAAATACTTTAAAGTATACAATAATATATTTAACATAAACATAGTGGCGATGTAATGATATAAGATAATTCTATATTCTAATAATATATAGAAAAAATATGCCCGCTCTGCGGGCACATTGTCTTCACGCGCGGGGTTCGCGCCAAGCTTGAACACCCACACGGCGCTCGTGTACGCTCTTACGCTTCGCGCTAATTTTTGTACGTTAAAGGCGTACGTTTCTAAGAGATAAACTGGAACAGAAATTTTTTCCCATTTGTTTTCAAAGAACGTTCTTAAAGCACGTGCGGCTTTGACGATTTGATCCTCATCACCACTGAAAGTTCAGTTCTAAAACAACTCTACTTTGATTCATTAATCTGAAACATTTATAATTTGTGTTCAATTGAAAATGTTGAGATTTTCTTCTTCTAATTTCAGTCAATTTTTATTATCTTCGTCTCATTAAGATTAAAATGGCTTGCGGAAGACTATTTGACTATTTTCTATTTCATTGTTTGGAATGTAGACTTGTAGATGGGGAGTACAGCCCTAAAGGTTCTTGAGCACATAAAGAGAGATTTGTGTCTTCTAACAGCTTAGACGTCATTGAATCTATTCAAAGTACGAAGAAAAATACAATTAGAGTGATACCTGAGTTACCGTAATCGGTTTAAAGTATTTACTATCCATTCTTCGTTTCCAGAATACCGAGTGCAATAAATGACCCTCGGCGGGCGTGAAGAAGTTCACAGCTGTGCCCCTGTATCATAGGTAGCGACCTGTGACCATCAGTACTTTCCTCAATTTACATCCCTTCCTAAACACATTTTCTGCTTCACACTTTTAAATCCTACTAAAATTCACTTTGCCATTAAGTGACAGTTCTCATTCTTAGTTGACTTGCAGCTTGCAGTTAGGACTTAGCACTGTGGGCGATAGACTGCAAAAACAAGTTCCGTGTAGCGACTATTTCGAGAGTGCAGTGATGAGACCAAGACTGTGCGTTTTGTGTCTGGACAATGAAGAAGTGTCTCGCGGCGGAAAAGGAAGAAGAGCTTCGACGACTCCTTTGATGGCCATATTTGCGAGCCCACCATAAGAATTATTGCATTGAAAATGGAATCGATATTGCAGGTTCAGAAAAGCAATCGACAAGCCGAAAAGTGAAAATTTGGGATGCGAACGATTCACGGGCGTTGAAATTAAGCAACGAAATTGTGGAAATGATTGTGTTAGATCAGAACCCAGCCATCGTGGAGAAATCTGGATTTATTTGCTTTATCCAGAACACTAATCCCCAATATAACATCTCACAGAAAAGTTTTTTCTACAGTAAAATCATTCCCGACATCTGTGACAGTGTGAACAGGAAACTTGAAGCACAAATTGCTCAAACAAAGTGTACAACTGTGTCTGTGGACATCACAAAGTGCCCCATTTCAAAGAATTCTTTCATGTTACTTACACTTCATTGGTTGGGAGAAAAAATTGAGTAAAATTCTGCTTTGATGATGCCTGTTGCTTTTTCTAAACAAGAAGAAATAGTATCAGAGAAATTTGATCAAATTTTAAATGAGTGGAAAGTTAACAAAGATTACATTAATTTAATTTTAGAGCATGACTCAAGAAAGAGCATAGCCAATGAGTATTTTAATACCACATCAACAGAGTTATGCTACCTTTCTCTAGTCAATTCTGTGTTCTTTCATGTAATTCAACGAATGCAGTGATGTGAAGACAACTATAAAGGAAAGTGAGTCTATTTCTACTCACTATCATACGTCTGCTGTTGATCACAGCAATCTTTTAAGAATTGATGTAAATATTCACTGGAGTGTAGAAAGTATACTGAGTTTTTCTACCCTGGTCATCTATGCTGCAGAGAGTGCAGAGACCGACAGAAGAAAAACATTATCAAGTAAACAGTTGGAAACCATAGAAGGATTCATTCAGTTAGTGCAGCCCTTGAATGCCTCTGTGCTGAATATGTTTGCAGAGAAATCCAACATTTCTGAAATAATACCAGCTCTGTTGTCAGTGAAAAAATGTATTAAAAAAAAAGTGCTGTCCCAGCTTATCTTGGTTCCATTTTAGTCTGCAAATGGAAATTAGCTTAAAACTGGGCGATCTCGAGACGAAACCACACTTTTCATTGACGACAGTATTGGACCATCGCTTTAAATCAATTTTCTTTTCGCGCGGCACTCCAGAATTAGTGACTGATATGCTGAGAAGTCGCGTGAAGGAATTTTACCAACTAAATGAAGACAACTTCGTCAGAGAAAATAATATCGAATCAGAGGAAACTTCTGACAACCATTCTATGTCTTCCTTAGAGAGCAGTCACATGGAAATTGTGGCTGCAAAAAATATGCATCCCGTTCTGCTAAAGTATAAAAAAGAAGAAGAAATCGATTTGTACTTCAGGGAAGGTATAAAGGACCGGAACAGCGATACCAGGACATTTTGGAGTTTAAGAAATTAAGACTTTCCACGATTAAGTTCTACGTGCAATTTCTACAAAATTCTACGTGCTTATTGTTAGAGTTTAGATTGGTTATAACAAATTTCAGAATTATAAATGAAGCCTTCGTGTAGAAAATTACGCTCAAGAACATAATTTATCTGAGGCATAAAGCCGTCATAATATTTTTAATATCGATATAAGTTTTATTTCGATACTGTGATCCAAGGCGCAGGCCGTTGGAACTATAAAATAATATGAGTTTCAATAAACATAATAAAATTATCTATAGTCTTGAAATCTTTAATTTGATTGCTTCTTCAGCACTGTGAACAATGTTTTTAATACACTTGACTGAAATGCAGTAGAACTTAAATTTAGCACATTTTTTTTAAACAAAAATATGATTCCAATATTTGAAAAAATGTGGCTACATCCATAAAATTCTTTGTCCAATAATAAAAAATATATTTATATGATGCCTTTGCTGTTGGGTTAATTTACCTGAAATGTATTTTGCAATTGAAAATAAAATTTTGTTTAAATAATATCAAATTCATTCAACGAAATATTTTATTGCAATCAAAGGAATATTTTTTTCAGGAACAGAAAGATGAATCATGAATCCTTTACTTTCTTATACCTTTTCTTATTTATATAATGCACGTTTATTTTAAAGTAAAAAAGACTAATATTCTTACATTGAACAAGTGTTTAACAATATCTTAATGAGATAAATTTGATATTTGAGAAATATTTTTCACTTTCCATTGAATTTAATGTGCTTTAATAAATTTTCAATAATGTCTGATTAATATTTAGCAGAAAGCTTTTGGCTTATTCATAAATATTACATTGACAAATAATCTTGACAAATCCGTAATAAGAAGCTGAGCAAATCAAAAGAACCGTGAGACTTCTTAAACGTAATTTCAAAGCCTACAAAAAATATAGTGTGACCCATGAAGGCCAAAGAAGAAATTCAACCTCATAAGGGATTTAAAGAATACAGGTAGCAGAACGCCGAAGTCCACCGAATTCGTAGATCGACAGGATAATCCGGCTGGACTTTCCATTGCCGAAATAATCCGGTGGCAGTAAGATACTTTCTTACTTCCATTAAAATGCCTTCCATATATGCTACACGGAAAAAAATGTTCGCTAATACAATTTTTAGTCAAAACAGATACATTTTTATTTAAATAGTTGCATTTTCAACTGAAAAAGATAAATTTTCAACCAGAAAAAACATAAATTTATAACCCGAAATTCAAACGTTAAATTTTCACTTAGAAAAGTTTATTTAAAAAAAGCAAGTTCTCAATAAGTTATAATCAATCAATAAACGCAAATTTACAACCAAATAAATTAATTTGTTATAAAATAGTTGAATTTAAAAATTATATGCAAAAAATTTTTAAGCAAAAGTTTCAACGAAATACAACATGAAGTTTAAAGCAATTTGCTTAAGTTTGAAGCCAAAAGGACGAATTATCGACAAAAGAGTTGAATTTTTAATCCGAAAATATGTTCAAACAGTTGCATTTTCTACCAAATAGTTAAATTTTTAGCTAAAAAAGCTAACCTCCAAAATAAGCCGAAAAACGTAGCTTTTGAAGGAAAGATCATAAATTGTCGCAACAAACCTAAAAAAAATCGACAATGATTTCGGTAACCGGGTTTGTCATTAGTGAACCCGAAAGCCGAAAAATACCACTATCAGAGGGTGGCAACTACACCGGTACCAGGAAAGTAGCTGAAATAGTGTCTAATAGTTTTTCATCATAACAGTATAATATGTACTTCAATTATACTGTTTGATAAAAAATTATTAGACACTATTTCACCTACTTTCATGGTACCGCTGTAGTTTCCATCCCCTGAAACGGGTAGCTTTCAATTTTCGGGTAAACTATTGACGAAACCGGGTAAAGCATGCATTGATGATTATTTTGAGTTTTGTTAAGTCAATTTATGTTCTTTTCTTCAAAAACTACGTTGGGTGCAAAAAAGGATCGGATTTTGGGATCCCTCTTTGCAGTTTAAAAAATTAAATTAAAAATAATGAAATTATCAAGAAGTTGAATTGAACAAAAAGCGACGAATTTTGAATAAAATACATTAATTTTCTGCAGAATAGTTGAATTTTCAAATTATAAACAATCAGTATTCAAGCAAAGGTTGAAAAGTTACATTTCCACATACAAAACTTATTTTCAACACAAAAAAAAACAACGAAGTTTTAACGCAATACATAGATTTCTAACTCAATTGTTGACTTTTTGAGCCAAAAGCACAAATTATCTACAAAGAAGTTAAATTTTCAAAATAAAAATGCTTTTAATGAAATAGTTTTATTGTATACTAATTAGTTTTGTTTTATAGAAAATTGTGGAATTTTTAATAAAAAACGATCAATTTACAACCAAGAAGATTAATTTTCTATCAAAAAAGATAATTTTTCAAAAAAATGTTCAGCTTTTAGCTAGAAAAGATCAATATATTTAGTATTTAAAAAATTTCAGATTTTATAAATTAATTTCAAAAGATTTCAAAATTGTTAAAAGAGTTCAAGATATTTTTAATGAACGTAAGATATTTTAAGTAATTTTAGAGAATTTTAAAAGAATTTCAGTAGAATTTAAATAAGTTTTAAGATTTACAAGTAATTTAAAAATATGAATAAGGTTCTTGCAATTTTTTAAAATATATATAACTGGTTTTAAAATCATTCAATATCTGAATTCTAAAATCTTTGTATACATATTATTATAAGAGTATCAATATTTTTTATGCAAAGGGTTACAAAAGTTTTCAGACTGCCCTGCACAGATGTTGCTTACATTTCAGATTTTCTTTATACTTTAAGCTAGGTTAGCAGCAATGCTTTAGGTTTTAGGAATTAGGAATGCGACATTCTACTGTTTCGCATTACGTAATATAAACAACAATAACAATATTAATTTTAGGAATAAGCAATCATCCAGGGCTTCCGTTTCTTCTTATCATTAAAAATGAATTTTCCACGATTGTAAAATCAATTTTGCTTTTTCCTTTCCTTCTTCAGGATTACTCGTTTGGCTCTACCGTACTCCCGTCCTTACCCCTACTTCTTGCCATTTCTTCATCCACATCACTTCTTCTCCATTACCACTCAAAATCTATCCTACACACTCATCCAGACTCAACTGCCCGCCTTCCTCTCAAGTACGTCTCTCCAATACATGTGCCCATGAGTCAATTTCGTATCCACTTACTCTACACAGAACTCCATTTCGTATCCACATATCCGACACAGATTCTCCTCTTCATCCATCCAATATCTGAATTCTGTCACTCCTTCTCCCATTCTAAACCATACAGCCCTACTCCATTTTTCTTCCTTGTTTATTTTTTGCAGATGTTCTGGTTCCGTCAACCTTTTGACATTCACATAACATCTATTGTTGCTCGAATCTATAATATTTTTCCATCTCTCCTATCCTTATCTTACTAATAGCTCTAGCTCTATGTTCTGCTACTCCATAACCCCTTCTGGTATATTACAAACCCTTCACATTTTTCTCCTTTTCCCCTCCCATTTTGAATTTCACAAATTGCCTCTCGCATCATTGTTCCGAATTTCGCCAAAACATACTTGTGTTATTCTTTTCCCCCCTCCCCTTTTTATCTTCTCTTCAAACCTCCAGGCTCTCTTAATTTGTTTGTTCCCCTTCCCAACTCTTCTCTTAAAATGCATCCCGGGAAACTCCAACTGACGCCCATTACCCACCTCAAAAACCTCTAATGAATGCTTTCCACTTTCCTATACTCCTTCTATCCCCAGACCTTCCCTTTATAACGCAATACCGCCCAAACCAACGCGTCAAACAGCCAGACCTTCATCCTCCAATCGTCATTAAACCTTATATTGCCTATGCCCCATACTTGGCCCATCACTTTACTCGCTCATTCAATTTTTTGCTTCACCTGCAGCTCGTTTCCCCCTTCTTCCTCAAACCAAAAACCTAGATAACAGAACTTCTCTACAATTTCCACTTATTATCCGTTCATCCTCCAAACGTAATGTATTTTGGTCTTTCTATTTCTAAAATACATCATCTTGGCCTTATCTATGTTCACTGCCAAATCTTTTACTCCCACATGCTCTTCAAAGATTCTTATCATTAGGTTCATCCCCTTTTCATCATCTTCTAACAGTGCTACATTGTCTGCGTATGCTAGAGAGTATAGTTTTCTATTACCCAAAATAGTTTCTCCATTCCCTTTCTCCTTTAGCTCATCCTGTAATTCTGCCAGAAGCATATTAAATAGAAGCGTACTCAAAGGGCACCTTTGACTTAGACCTCTTCCTATCCGGAAAACCTGCCCTTTTTTCTTTTCAATCTTCACCCTAATCCTGGTTTAAGTGAAAATTTATTTTATCCTCTTAACAAACTTTTTCTCTACACTACTCTCCATCATTGCCTGTCATATCACTTTTCTGTCCACTGAGTTCAATGCTGCTTTGAAATCTACGAAGAAAGAGACTAGTTTCTCTTTGTTTCTCCCTAAATTTCTGTCAGCTAAATAGGTAAGTACACGGATGTTCTCTATAATCCACATCCATGTTCTAAATCCCTTCTGATTATGCAGGATACTTTTTTCTTTGTACCTGACTCTCCAACCTTTTTCTTAAGATTTTTGCATATACTTTCTATCTGACGGGCATGTTATTGATCTCTCTGTATTCGTCTACCTTCTCTCCCTCCTTTTTTTAACAAGCGGTACCACCAGTCCTGCCATCCACTTTTACGGCCACTTTTCTCCTTTTCAAACCTTGTTGCAGATCTTCCACATCCCATCCCTGACTCCTTCTCCTCCATCCTTCATCTCTTCGTTGGCCATCCCATCGTATCCTGTCGCCATGTTTCTTTGAAGCCTATTTTGTTGCCTTATCCACTTCTTCTCTTGTTATTTCGTTTCTTTTCTCCATTTCTCTTTGTACCATCCCTCTGATAGACCTTCGAAACAATCTGTCCATTCCTGCCTTTCTATTTCTCCATTAACGCCATGCCTTTACCCTCCATCCCTTCTTCCTTCTGTCTTATATGCCTCATTTTCCTCAGTCCTCATTCCTCGTCCCACCAGCCTCTCTTTCCCCCTAATCTTTCTTCTTAAGCACCCAGCTCCTCCTTTACCCTCTCAATCGACCCCTTCAAACTTTCAATTAACGAGTCTACTCCCTCTTCTTTTTCATACCTAACCTTCTCCTTTTCCGTATTTTGTTTAGACTCTTTTAATTTATCCCCCCAGGCCCCCATTTTCCTGTTCCTTTCTCCTGTTTTCTTTCTCCCTCCTTTAAGTGTAGCTATGACCGGGAAGTGCCCGAACCCTATCTCATTCCCCACCTTCATACTGATTCATATTGCCATTAAATATAAACCCTCCTATTTCTACTATCACGTCTAGTAACTTCCACATCTCCCGGTCAGTCGCCCTATGCTTGGAGTTCCTTATAGATGCCTCCTTTTCTTCATTACAAATCCCTCTCCCCTGTTGGCTAGTCCATGCATTTAAGTCTTCTATTATTAGAACCAATTCTTCCTTCTTTTCCTCCATCCACCTGCTCATTACTCTTCAACCTACCTCTTACTCACTTCTTCTATATATACACAAACCACCGCTGTTTTGACTTTTGCAAGTATAATCCTTTTTACCATTGTTCCATCCTTTTCCTCCATTTCTCCATATTTTCTAGCTTTTAATGTTAATTATTTTCTGACCCCTGGTACCATGCTGCCCACCCCTCCCCCTTTAACGTGTTATTTTCGTGTTTCTTGCATTGTTCACACATAACATTTCAGCAACAGCCTTTTTATCCTCTTCCAGCGATTCTCATGTGTCCAGGTGTCACTCATCATAATAAAAATACCACTTTTCCACCCCCACCCCAAATCATTTATTCTTGTTCTTCAAACCTGACACATTCTATAACCTGTCTGTCCCTATCCACACCATGTGACCCTTTTTTCTCTCTACCCAAACCCTCTGTTCTATTTTCCATCTCCTTATCCTCTCCCTCCATGTCAGATCTTCTTCAATTCTTTTCCTTCTTCTCCTCAATAATGTTATTCCCTCCATAATTTTCTTTTCCTCCTTCTCACTCCCCACTTTTACTAAAAACATTCCTTTTTTCCTTCCTTCGTCCCTTCTATTCACTTAACTCCTTCTACCCGTAACTGGACTCGAATGACTCTCAAAATATGTATTTATTATTAACACTTTGTCTGTTTTACTCTCCATTTTTAATCCCTTAACTACTAAGTTATTGTTCCTCTTTGCTTAATCTTCTTTCAATCTCACTCAGTCTTTTCTTTAATCTTTCATTGTCAATTTGCACGTTCTTTTCATTTCCTTGAACTATTTCCTCCTTCTCTACTTATTTCACCATACGCTTATTCCTTATTTTTAAATTGCATACCCGTTCTTCCAAATGTCTTTTCTCACCATTTTTATGTTCATCGACCTCTCTCTGTCTTTTCTCTATGCTATCTAGTTTACCTTAAACCTTGCCTTTCTCCTTCTTCCAGCGTTTACCCCATTCTTCACAATCTTCTCTTACCTTTTTCACTTCCCCCCTTTCATCGTTTCCCTGCCTCTTCATAACCCTGTTTATATAAACCAATCTGTTTCTTGTTTACTCTTTAAACCCTTTTACGAGAGCTTCCAATTTTTCAAACATTCCCCTATCCCCCTATCTCTTTTTGGTGTTTTCCGTTTAATCCCAATTTTCTTGTTATCCTCATCCCTTGCTAAATCATCGTCCCCTGCCTCTCTTTTTCTTTTAGTCTTCCCTTTACTGCAAGGCGCAATTGTTTTTGTATGCCATTCAGCCAGACTCCTATTTGAATCCGCGCTTCCTAGCTTGGTGAGGTGCTGCGCTGTAGGTTTGGCTACCATCCCCTCCCTGGTGGACTTCTAGAACCTTTCCTCATCGCTGCTGTCACTGCACAGTGCGTTAACTTTAATGGGAAAAAATTTGACCATGTTCAGTTTTTTCTATTCCCGATAGGCAGCGCACGCGTTTAGAAAATATGCAGAAATGGTTACGGAGTTACAGGGGCCAGGGGACTTGTCAACTCGGCGTGGCGTAGCACGTGGTATCTCCCCAGAATATTTTAGGATATTCAGTATATTTTATGTTAAAGAAGAGTATTTAAAAAAATTATGTTTGCTTGTGGTAATGTAAATTATCGTGTTATCTTTTCTTGGTGTTACAAGTTTCGCGGTACATATTTTAAGAGGTTCGCACACAAATGATGTTTAAATTAAGAAAATAAAATTATGATTAGGGTTAAATGAAGGGGAGGGGGCTGCTCAGTACAATTTCGTTTATTCTATTCCCCCTTGGATTGGCATTAACTAAATGCCGTATAAGAACCATCTAGCGATGGACGCGCAAACGTGGCTGCTCATTGCCTATTGGCTACCAACAAGCAGTTGGCACTTCCGCTCTACATCCACGTTTTTAGTATACATTATCCCAACGGCATGGCTCGCGAATGCCGCTTGCTATTTCATGTCGCATGAACGATGCGCGCACGGATATTACGTTCTTCCTTGCCAACTGTCATGGCGAAGGCGTCGGAGTGGGGGAAGTTTCGCGCGTCCTTCACTAGAGGATCCTTAATGTCACACGCTTTCAGTAACGTTATCTCTTGTTGCTACTCTATTGCTATCCTATGCCTTCTAATGGAGATTACTTCACCGCGGCCTTTAAATTTTATAGAACTTCTTCACACATTTCGTTGAATAGTTCTACGCAATGCCAAATAAAGACGATTTTAACTTTTATTAAAGTACCCATCGTATCCTCTACTATAGGATTAATTCTGTAAAATGTAATAAACATTTTTTTTCCAGTATACTTTTAAATTTGGCGACGTAGCTAGGGGGAGGGCTTGTGGGCTCAATCCCCCACCGAAACTAAGTATTTCAATTATTCAATTCCCTTTTCCCCCACTCTTTGCTTAAACATAAACCCTAAACACCGTCCGAAAAAAGTCAAAGCCCTCCCAAAAAAAATCCAAGCTACGCCGCTGCTTGAATTAGTTCTGTAAACTTAATAAAACTTATGTTGTCTGTGTTATCCGTCAGTAACGTATTTTCGGAGCAAGTGATGTTTAGCGTGTTACACAGAGTATTATTTCTTTAAACCACTTGCTAATATTTTGCCCATGTCAGGAGAGTGGGAAACATGTAGAGAACATGATGGAGAGTAGTTTATGTGGATTTGGTATTTATTTTCAACGTGAAACTCGATGCTTCCATGGGACTGAGGACAGATGCATCAGCAATCGGTGCGTTTTCTTAACTTTGTTAAATAAAAGCGTGCTCAAAATTTTGTAATTCGTATATAAAGAAACAAGACTCACCATATTCATATAATCATTTCTTATATATTGCTTTCTGAATGTTCCGTTTAAAATGTTTCATTTAAGTGCAGTGACGCCATTTCATTAGCCTCTGGTGCTTGAAATAATATCCCGGTAAGATAATTTGCATTACAGTGTATTTTAAATTTTGAATTTCTAAGAATGCCTTTTCTGTTCTTTGTTTTTTAATCCTCATTACACAAAGAAACTAATAAGATTCCAATCCTTATCAAAGTTGATAGGAGTTGTCAAACGTAACCTTAAATAAATTAAACACACAACTTTCATTTGAAGCATTGGAACACGCTACAATAACATGAAATTTGTAAAATCTAGGAGGATTGTACACATAAATATATCTCAATATCGTAAAATATTCGCTTTGTTCAAATATTATCAATTACAAAAGTCTCTCGTCTCTTTCACTTTCAAAAATAAATGTTGGCAGGAGAAGTTCTACAGATACTAAAGTTGACCCACTCGTATGATCAAGTTAACAGTCCGAGATATGGGTATATAACGCACCAGCATCGTCAAAGCATTGGCCAAGCTGAACAAATATTACAGAAATTCCACGAATATTAATTTACACTATCTAGAGGGCTATCCTACTGATGAAATTCCAGGATAATCAGTTTCACGTTTGGTAACTTATGGTAAATTTGTGCGAGTTTCCCCTCCTTTTGGACCGGCCATAATTTTTATAAAGTATGGTATACTTTCTATGAAGGGGTCATAAATTGTCATAGAAAAATTAGAAAAGTAATTGAACTTGTCACGCGTAGTCAAGAAACAACAATCCTAGAAGTTTTATCAGACAGTTTACAAAAAAATCGTATGCAGTCATGGAATGGTCATGAAAAAGTCTTCACACGTTCGAAGATTTGAAATCATAGCAAATTTTTTGTATGATTGCTTCTTAAACGAACATTTAAAATATGAATAAATCAACAAAAAGTTGTTTCAGAAATTTTTCGAATCACCATCACTCTAATACTTCTTTAAGAACTAAGTACTGAATGGTCGATAATTACGAATGTATGAGTTATTGTTTCAAAAAGATACAACCATTCTTTTATCAACGTATTTACTTATTGTAAAAATGATTATTTCGATACAGAATTTAAAATACTTTTCATAAATTTTGGTAACAAAACTGATGTTTCTCGACAGATATATGAAGCACAAAGTTTTTGTTTTGTTTTGTTATTAATTTGTTAAACCTTGAATTCATTATTTATTTATACTTTACATACGTAATTATTTAATCAAAAAAATATCATTACATGGACTTAATTATTCAAATAAAATTTGTTTAAACAGTGCATTTAATTTGTAATGTGAAGCCACCCTTTAGCAAGCTGTGTAGCTCACAGTCGTCTTTCGGATTCTTTTCCCGCATCCATAGGGTAGAGTGGGGCGAGATGAGCATAGTTATCTTTTTAATGCCAGTATTTAAAATCTGCAATTTATTGCTTGAA
>JAAAKG020122043.1:0-15026 GCA_010014905.2 Druon quercuslanigerum
AAAAAGAATGGAGCCCTAAATTTCGGACTGCGGGCCCAAATTAGCCCTAAATGAGCCCTAAATTATGAAAAAGGTTTTATCTCGATACCTCAATAGTGTTGTGCCAGCTTAACATACCTCAAATTTCAAATGGTTTTCACAATTGTCTATTATGTTTCATTTTTTCTTCAAAATTTGTAGACAATTCCCGACTTTGTGACTTTAGGAACAGTTTTGCAAAACAATGGTATAGCATTTTTTTCTCTATAAAATTCAAGCTGTTATTCAGGGCCCTTGAACCATAGGATGCTATCTTCTAGTTTTCCAACTTAACAGGAGAGGATTTTCAAACTTGGGTTTTTTATTAGGTTCCGGAAAAATTAATTGGAACACGAGATTGATAAATGATAATGAATGATACATGATTTAACTTTGGGAATGCCAAAACCACCTTGAGGCTCTATAAATTTTTCATATGCATATTTTACGTTTTAAATTTTCCTATTTAGAGACTGTTTTTCAGAGTAACATTAGAATGATTTGAAAAGATTACATTATATTACATTTTGGTGCCAGTACCTCATTTCCGTCAAAAAAGTGAGATAGCACACTTTAAGAGGGTGTGAAAAAAAGGATGAGTTTGAGTCAGCCAGCTGTTTGAGACAAAATTTCAAAATATTGGAGAATTTTCAAAATTTTTGAGACCATTTATTTCCAAATTTAAAAATTATATGCTGGGCTATTCGTAGTATTTGATAATACTCGGAAACTCGAACAATTTATCATTATGAGTTTTTTCGATAAAGAGAAAAATTGCAAGAGTTATTGCATTTTCAAAATCCAAAAAAAAAATCAAAATTAACATTTTAGGACGAACAAAGCACATTATGAAAAAAAGTTAAGAGAAGAAAAACGTTGCTTTTTGAAAGTCCTACAAGATTATCATTACTCAAAATATTATGAAAAATCGAAAATTCAAATTTTGGCCGCGCAAAAAATAATGAACAATCGAAAGTTCCATTTGCGTTTAAACTATGCAAGATACGAAAAAAATGAACAGAAAAAAATTGTGTCATAAACCACTTTTCGATGGAACGCATAGTTGTTCTTTTATTCATAAAAAAACAAAATAAACTCTTATTATAAAAATATATTCACAATAAAAACTTTTTTTTTTTGAAAAACGACACAAGTTACAATGACTTTTTATTCAGTAAGATTTTACACCTAAATTATATCTACAAATTATCTTCGAACCATTTTACGCGATGCGTATTTTTGGTTTAAATCGTAACAAAGAATATTGAAAGTAAATAAATTAACTTTATGAAAAACAACACAAGTTGCAATAAAATGTTCAATAATATTTTTTAAAGAAGGCGCCCTTTTTGAATTATAAAAACAAGACACTGAAAATACGTATGTTTTAATACCAATCCATATTATGAATTGTAGTAATATAATTTAATTGAAATCGTACATTTTTCAAGGTACCTGAGAATAAAAATTTCTGCAAAATAAGGAGCAAATATTAATGTAATCATAAGATCTAAAACTTGTACGTTATTTTGAAATATGTGAACAAGCAGTACCAGATCAACGTACAAAAATAAATATAATATACATTTAATATAAGAGTGTTGAAAGTAATGTAGAAAAGTTCACACAATGAGAATGTGTTCGTTAAAGCTGAAGAAGCATTAAAAAAAGAGAATTCACAATAAACAAATTACAGTTCTCGATGCTCTGACCTTCAATTCGATTAATAATTTCCGTCGTCATGGGGGAACATATTGACGTTTGATTTTTTATATGAGATAAAATTTCAAAAATTTTGAAATTTCCATAATAAATACAGCAAACACAGGTGTATTTACAGATTTGTAACTGATACCGGTTATCAGTATTATCAAAATCTGTACCTGTTATCAATTTTGGTCAGTTGTTTTTGTCACAGCATTACTTTCTTTCATTTTAAATCCATATTAAAAAAAAGGTAACATTGAATTCATATCGTAAGAAGCATAGGTCACGAAGATATAACCAACTGTCCAAAGTTTAGAGTGTCAAAAATGAAAAACACAATATTGCTTTAATTCGATCTTTTTTATCTCATGGAATGTTGAGTTTTGGAAAAATTTGAAGCAGCTGTAGAGATAAGAGAAAATATCTACAGATTAAATAGTGTCCGCGCAACACATGAGTTTTTTGTACATAATCAAATAGAAACACAAGAAAAAATTTTTTTTACAATGTATGACTCTTAATAAGTTAGTGACGTCACTTTCAATTGAATAAAAATATGTAGTTTTAAGTTACTGATAACTTAAGAAGAGGTTTGGAAAATGTTCATAACCCTATCATTTTTTCAAAATTATACTGAAGTTTTATCGTAATGAAGAATTTTTTAAAAACCAAGACATCGACATTTTTCAATGATTGTTTATAAAAATAGTATCAGTGAACTGAATGTTGTCCAAATTGTTCAAAATGAAAAAAAATAAGTTGGTAAAATTTGATTTGAATATCCGATATTTATTAAAATGACGAAGATAAAATATATGAAACTAAATCTTAAAAACATAAATTTTTTCTCAAAAATATGTGAAATTCACGTCCAGAAGCAGACTTGTTCAAAACATTTGAATTATTTCAAACGATTTTTAAAGATTTCAAAATATATCAAGGATTTTTTATTTGGAACATGGAATTTTGGAAATAAAATTATAATTCTGAATTGGAATATCAGATAATTTTTTTTCTAATAATTACAACAATGCTGATTCTGAATAGACAATTGCTTTAAAGCATAATTATAATTCTGAATTTAAATGAAGATTTTTTTTGAATTCCCTTCGCTAAGTCAGAATAAAAATTATTTTCTAAAACAACCGTTCCATGTCAAAAATTCTGTAATAAAATTTCCTGTCCCAAAGTCTAAATTATAATTCTTGGCAAAATCCCTGTTCCAAAGTGAAGATAAACTAGCACAGTAAGAAAATAAATTATTATAATTCTGAAATATAATAAAAATTTCCCTGCTCTAATATTTCAATAAAATCCCCTGGCCTGACTTCAAATTAAAATTCTTTAAAAGAATTCACTGTTTCAAGTCAGAATTGTAATATTTCGATCAGAGTAGTGAAATATATGAAATTACATTTAATTTGCATTTTAATACATTCGAGAGAAAAATCCCCGCCACTGAATCAAATTCCCGACTTTCTCGATTTGTCGGTCAGGTATTTAATTATCTTAATTTTTTTGGAAAATAATGGAATTGAAAAAGTAATAACCGTATAAAAAAACATGAATAAAGTTTTGGCATCCCATCCCATTAGCATATAATGCGTTTTATTTCGTTATAAGGGTTTCCGGCGAAATCCACAAAAAAAACCATACGCAAGTCGCAAAAATTATCGGAAAATTGTGATACGTTATTTATAGATAGCCCCCCCCCCCCAACGCAAAATAGCGTTCAGAGTCGGTTTTCATGCGTGTATAAGTTAATCATCAGCAATAATATGGAATGTATAGAGCAGCGTTTTCGATTTGTTCCACCGCAGACAGGTAGATAACCTCGCGAAATTGGCAGGAGCGCGCATAAAATGAATTTGGCAGTTTCGCCGACACTAGACAGGACCACGAAGCTCAAGCCAATATCGAGTATATCGACGGACCTCAGGACGGGAAGTGGTGTACTTTACTTGGTTGCCCGCCAGAAACCGGAAGTAACGCTTTCAATACTTCTTGCTGCCTCGAGGATGTATCCAGTGATCGTAAAATACGTAAACTGAAATAGAATTAATATTGAATCAAGAAAAAAAAACATTATACATACGGATGATACTCAGAAAAAACAGTCGTTTGAGATTTAAGTGACTGCCCTGTAAAAAATGTATGTTGGAACATTACACTTAATGTATTGAAAATTTATTTCTGAGAAGTTTAAATAATTAAAAATAAAATTTTAATACATTATATTGTAGATTTGAAATGCTAGAAGAATATTTTTAAAAAAATCGGAATTAGCAGTCGCGGAGAATCGAACCCTAACCACCAGGCTGTGTGTTATGCACTAGACTAGCGAAATTCATCCGAAATTTTACCTTCCAGTACCTATTATTGCAATTTTGCCTTACACTTAACAGTGTGGTAAAATCCCAACAATTTTTAACAGTGTGCCTATGAATCTTGGATATATAGTTTTATAGTCTTATAAAATTCAAGTGAATTTTTATTAAAGCGTTCACTTTTTCTACTATTTAATTAAAGTCACTGGAAATGCATAAGAATGTGTCTCAAATTTGATAAGACTAATGACATAAAACTCTTTATCCAAGATTCATAGGCAGCCACTTAAATTTAAAACAACTATTTTTTTCCGTGTATAAAATTTGTTTGGTGTATAAAAATATTTCTTGTATCAAGAAAATGATACTAGATTAAAGAAACTTGAATTTTGAATTTAAAAATGAATTGACGTACATTTTCTCAAGAAAAATGTTGTCGGATCATGAATATATTGTACCGTCTGTATTCGTACAGATATTTTCTTGATTCAATGCTAATTTTTCCTCGTGTATGTACGTCTGCGTACGCCATCATAAATCGATCGAAACGACACTAATCAATATACCGCTATGCACAGAAGCTCTCATGGGTGCTCATCATTCTATATGAATGTTTTATTTTATATAACTCGCATATATCGTTCTATACTGTTCTACTACTTGTTCTCATTTTATTTCATTTCCAGTCGTTGAAATAAACGCATTACACGCAATCAGTTAGATTTCGGCGCGGAAGCAGCAAATCGCGCCTGACTGAATGTAACGCAGTAAAAAAAATATACTTAAATTCAGATCTCCATTAACATGTAGGGAAAAAATGGTTTGAATTTAAGAATTCAAAATTTTAAGCAGTCAATTTCAGCAGAAACGGTTTTGAGCATTCTTTTCTACTTTGATATATTTCAATTCTTCAATAATTTTCATTTTCCCTGACAATTAATATTTGAACACCGAAATACTAATCTTGTAACATTTCCTTCGAATTAAAAAGAATTTAAATGAATTGGGAAAATAATTCAATTTTGAATTTTTGTATTGATTTCAGTAATATTGGAGTAAATTTAAAAGGTTAAGAGAAATGGTACTAATTTGATGACATTTATACAAATTTAAGGTGAATTAAACAAACTTCAAGAGGATTTCGAACATTCAAAAATAAGAAAAAAATAATTGAATTTAGTAAGTTAAAGAATCTAAGGAATTCACAAGAATTTGATGAATGAATTAATGGAAAGATAAAATTAAAAAATTTCGGTAGAAATAAGCCCTTTCCAGCTCTGTATTGAAAAAATTCGGTTATTTGTACCGAAATTCCAGTGCCCTTTAAATCACTTCAAATTAGTGAAATCTTTTTTCAATTTGAGGAATTTTTTAATTTTCATAAAATCCTTCAATATCTCTGAAATTAATGGAAAATTTTTTGAAATCTTTTAAAATATCTTAAAATTTGCAAAATTCTTTAAAACCTTTGGAAATACCTTCAAACATTTGAATTTGTATGAAATTCGACACTTCTTATGAATAAATGCTTTAGAATCAATAAAAATATTATAAAATCCCGTCAAATTCTATGAAATCTGATGATTCTGGATAGTTCCTGAAATCCTGGAAAATCTATTAAAATACATTGACATCCTCTGAAATCTTATAAAATTCTTTACAATCTTTTATAACAGCCTACAACCTTATAGTTCCTATAAATCACCATATATCGTTTGCAATTCTTTAAAACCCCATGCAAATTTGTTTAGTCCCTTGAAACCATTAAAAACTTCGAAAATCTTTAAGAATGCCCTAAAATATTTAAAATACTTTAAATATTTTAAAGTACCATAAAACTGTTTAAAACTATTGAAAATTCATTGGATGTTTCCAAAATTACCGAACAATTTGTTTGATGCTTTGACATTCCTTCAAATTATTAAAATATAGTAAAAACTCCTTTGAATTTTTAATAAAACCATAACATCATTAAAATGCTTCGGAACCTTTAAAATCTTGGGACTGTCCAGATCGTTCTTCTTCTTCTTGCTTGCGGCTTTTTATTGTACAGAATCGTAAATTGCGCAACTCCGCTGAACTTGCAAGCGCCTCTTCCACGCCCCTTGGACAACCTTATCCGGTATATCGGTATCTGGTAAAGCGCGACTCCAATTTAGTAGTTAATCTTTGGATTCTCTGTTTTAAATATTCGCCACAGGCCTATTCGGGATCGGTCGGTAGCTCAGGCAGTAGCGCTTCGGCTTCATAGTTGGAGGGTTGGATGTTCGATTCTCATTGCCTGCGCGCTTTTTATCACTTTTAAAATTTTTATTCATTAAAATGTTTATAAATATAATTTTCTTCGATAATCTTCAAAAAATCTATAAACAAATATTTTCTAATGCCTTTATCACGAATAGACGTATCATTCTGGCAACGAAGTCGAAGCGCTACTGCTTGAACTACCGGCCGATGGACCATTGTTCACCAAACTCTAAGTGAACTGTGGCGAATATTTCAAAGTTGAGTCTGGCAGAAACGGCGAAAAAGCGCATATTACTACTTTGGCACATTAATACTTCGGTAATGAGGATTATTTAAAAAAAATATGAACTGAAACTAAAATTTAAAAATGGTGTCTTTTTTCTGCGTAGTTTAAAACAAGTGTATATTTTCTGTACGTGAAGGATGATCAGTTATTTCGAAAATCATAAGGAATCTCTGGCTGCATGAATAGTGAGCTGCAAGTAAAAGATGAATTTATAAGTCGTGGAATGTGACAAAGGACGGTACAGTGGAGGGAGAAAAGAAGAAAAGAGAAGACATTCCCCTCCGACGCCTGGCTGTTTGCGTGGCGTAGAGACAACCGGTTTCCGCGGTGTTCACCCGCTTTTTGAGAAAAAATTGAACCAGTTTGTAAAACGAAAAAAGCTCTCCCTACCACAGTAGAGCGCCGCGCTGCCGCTCTCTCGTGGCACGGAGAGAATCATGGGAACGAATTTAAGTCCGCGCCAGGCCGCCCGGCCACCGCTGCGCTGTCCCGGAACCAAAGGCCCAAGGCCCAAAGCGAAATTCTGCCTGACGTCGGTCAGTTTTTGAATTGGCATCGTGAAAATTCCACAACAGTGAGCCGGGTTGGTCGATGCTTGGCACAAAACACCAAGTGTACACGATAATGATACATTCTCCGTGGAACAATGAGATCTTGAGAAATAATTAAAGACAGCAAGGTATTCATTATATCCTCTGACATAAATGGAGAGGGTTCAGCTAGGTCGCTCTTACAGCGCAACGGAGCGGAATGCATATTGGAAACGGCCCTGCAAAATACTTTAATTTTCACGTGGTAGTCAGCAGCTCATTATTATTGCGTTATTGCTCCGTGAAAGCTTTCAATTATCGCGACCAATGTCATTTTTCAGACACGTTGCCATGTCACCAATACGATCAACAGATTTAGAAGATTTCTGATAGTTTTTTAAGATTTCAAGGGACTAGTTCTAAACATTCTGATTTGGAACATGAGATTAAAATATGTAAATCATGATTAAAATTATTTTCTAAAATTCCCCTTTCCACGTACAAAAATCTCTGTTCTAAGTCATAATAATTTTTTAAGTAAATTCCCTGTTCCATTCTATTTCAGAATTATAATAAGTTATTTATTTAGTTCATGATAAAACTGGAATCCCGTTTTACAGGACATTTCGGGGGTACCCACAATGTCCTTCGCGAACACTATCTAAAACTCCAAATTCGAATTCTTTTTAAAACCCCCTGTCCCAAAATTTAAATTATAAATCTATACGGTAATTCCCTGTTCCAACACAGACAAAACTAAGGAGACGAAATGTTGCAGGTAATCAGTCAAGTAGGGTGAACGCGAGGTGGGTACACAAAACTGAGGTAAAATTTCCGGGGTGAATCGCAGACATCTCGGGCTGACTCTGCTACATTTCTTACCCCCAGTTTTTTCTGTGGCATTCGAATTATAATTTTTTCACAAATTCCCTATTCCAAATCAAAATCAGAATAATAAAATGTATAAAGCCACTTGGAATGTATATATTAGTGAATTCCAGAGAAAATGCCCGGTTATTTCCTGAGCACATAGACACCCTGAAAATGCTACTGAATCAATAACTTTTATTTATTGATTAGTTTTAAATGTATTATACAATGTACAGCATTATTATAATGAACTGAAATGCATTATTGTTGCACTTAATATTGATTATTATCAATATCTGCTTTTTAACGAGGGCTATTGATTCAATAGCATTTTTCCACGGTGCACCTATATATACATATAAAATATATATGCAGGGCTGCGAACTTTTGTGGGAAATATAACGGAGGCGAGTGTTGGAACCTTTGCAAATTTCATGAGGGGCTATGGGATAGACGAGGAGTCACAAAGTTAGATGAGGAAGTGATATAAGGAGAAACCTAACTTTTCCTCCGTGGGAATTGCTTATTTATGTACATATCCGCTAGCAGAATCCGCCGTGTTGCGATTTATCTGCGAATATCTTTATGCGAAACTGATAATGTTAGATGCACGAGACCACAGGGGTAAAATTTGTCCATTAAAAATTCCTGAACGTAGTTACAAAGACTTGGATAAAAGGAAAATTCCTAAAAGCTGAATCTTAAATTTATGACGTATTAGTAGATCAATTAGTAGATAAATTCACAATTTTGAAAATCTCCAATCTAGAAACTACCGACTTTGATCATGAATTAACAATGCACAAAATAAAAAAATGTCCAGTTTCTAATGCATCTCACAAAAATATTATCCAACCAGAGAATGAATGCGCAAAATTTGTATGTTCAAGGCCAAGCGAGTTTTTAAAACAGTCTGGAATTTTCCAGTAGTTTAAAATTGGAAAGCTTTCAAAATAAAAGTGGTTTTCCATCCACCGCTTTGTAATAAAAGCTTTTGAAATTTTGTCAGGGCTTTGAACTTCGAAAGCTTTCAAAATAATAACGTTTTACAATTCAAATAATTAAAAATTTAAAACGCATCGAACCTGAACGCGATAGGTCTTTTAAATTCGAACGTATTCAAATACCAATAATGATCAAATGAAATTAACTTAAAATGGAAATTACCTTTAAAATCGCAGTACTTCAGTCATCTTAAAATATAGCTTATGGTAAATTCGTTTGTTAATCTAAACAAAACCTTTACCTAAAAATAATTTCGTTATTCCTGATAGTGATGTTAACAGCAGCAGACATGGTAGATTATCCGCTTATAAGCTTTTCATGCTTGCGGGTTATGTTGGCATTTATATTGCGTTATCAAAGTCCGACATACGATTTCGATCCCAGTTATTGGTCTTCACCCTTCGAATTGTGGCACTGAATGAGATTATCCGCCGTTCACGGTTGTTTTTCGATTTGTACGAAATAATCGATTAAAACCGTTTAGACATTCTGCTTTTAAATCCAAGCTACGAATAATTCGTTTTTCTCTTCAAAGAGAAAAAGATTTTTTTTCATTTGGGAATATTGTAGCTGCGGCTCAAGTGATTCTTTTACTTTGTATACTATCAAAAATGTGCGGCCTGGCTTGTCGATATCAAAATCATTTTACAGTCTTAATCGCATATGATTATAGAATTTAAGGCATGTTAAGGCTTCACCAGTCCAAAGTGCTCTCAAAGCAGAACTAGGGTGATATTTCACGAAAAAGGGGAAAAAAATTCTTTTGAATAAAATTAATGTAGGTAGAATATGAAACGCTTTAAATTCCTAACATTTGAAGTAGAAATATATTGCATTTTCAAGAAAATAGCTGAATTTTTAAAGAAAAAAGTTGAATTCTCTACCAAAGGAGATGAAGTAAAAAGAAAAAAGTTGCTTTCTTCTGCCAACAAGTTGAATGTTTTAGAAACCATTTTACTTTTAAACTCTATAAGAGAAATTTTCAACGAAAAAGTTAATTTTCAACCAAGATGAATTTTCAAATTAAAAGGACAATTAAGAGAGGGAAAATGCAATGTTCCATAAAATAGTTTAATTTTTATCTAAATAGTTAATTTACCAGGAAAATAATTAAATTTTCAACAAATTATTCGCAAAAGATTGTAATTTTATCAAAATAACTAAATATTATGAAAAAGTCCACACATATTACTTTCTAGCAATATAGTTAAATTTGCATCCAAATAGATAATTTCTGAATCCGAAATATTATTGTATTCTTGAAAACCAAGAATAATGCACTTTTTTGGGTTACTTATTGGGTTCTATTAACTCAGTTAGCATTCAAGCGAAAAAAAACAAGAAAAAGGGGATGTTTCTTGAGAACAGGGACAAATAGAGTAATTTTTTATAAAAGGGGGAAGTAGGAGGAAGTCTGAAGGATTACTAAATTTACTGTGAGAAAAATGCTTTATCTTATTTTGCAGTTTAAGTGTTTCACTAAGAAGCCCTACGAGTATATTTGAAACTGTTCTTTATTAGATTATATTATATCAAATTGCACAATTCATTAAAATTTATTTCCTCCAGTATCTACTGAGTTTAGTGCTGAATTTGACTTTTTTTAAAACAAAAACCTGTCCCCTCTCACAACTCGAACCAGACCAATCAATAATAATGACTGCTTGTGATGCGAAATACAATTTTACAAAATTTCCCCGAGGCTTATGTAGAATTGCAATTTCTAGGCCTTAAAGCCACTAGGAGCTCTAAAAAATAGCTTTAGTCCAATTTATTTTTAATTTTCAAACGGCCTAAATATATATATATCTATCTTAATTAAGGGCAATGATCAAAGAGAGTGAAAAAATATTAAAACTAAAGTTAGTATTTTCTATACATATATTATTATTATTATTATTATTCTATTTTAAAATTGGGAATAAAGCCTGATAGAAAAAAAACGAAAAAAGTCGATCAGTTGCATTTTACAGTGAAAATGTCGTAAACTCCGAGGCCTGAAATTCGGGATGTATTTTGATTAAATGTGTGTATCTGACTAGCCAATCGCCTATTTATATAATATATCCGCCAATTCCCTTTTCCTCGTCGAATACAATTTAAAATCAAAAAAATTAATTTAAAAAATGTGGTCACATTTTTTACTGACACGACTTATGCATAGTCAACGTTTTCAAACTAATTTCGCGAATTTCGTGCGAGCTTGTTATAAAAAGATTGGAAAATAAAAACTCTGTCTGGATGTCCTAAAAGTTGGGTGCGACAGGAGAAAAAATTACCGGGTTCAGGCTAGACAGAATGTTTTGCTGTGGCAGTCAAACTTCTGACGAGCCCAACCTAAACTTTTTCCCCGTGTACGGTAGACGTCCCCCGACTTTGGGAGGCCTCCATTCGGGAGTTATCGATTTTCAAATCGGTTCAAAATTTCCATAATGGCGCAGGCGTCGACGAAGAAGCCAGAAAGGAGAGAACTAGATAAAGAAAGGAAGTAAGGAGGAAGAAGGAGATGAAGAAGAGGTAGAAGACATAAAGGTGGAAAAAGTAGAGGAGAACAAGGGAATGAAGGGGTGAGACGCCATGGCGGGCGGCTTGGCGTCAGACCGTTTCGAACTTGGCAAAGTTCACCGACTCAAAAGAGACACCCACCCAAACCGTACCCTCTCGTTTTACCCCACCATGATTCACCACCCTTCCGCAACCAACCTCGACGACTCGCGCCTTTCCCACCCCCTTTTCGCCCTTCGCAGCCGCTCTGTCATTTTAGGCAAGCGCCAACCGCTTCTGAATTTAAGGCGACTCATTGCAAATATTACCAATATTTCTGCGACATAAATCACCATTTTTGATTTTAGAAACGAATATTAAAAATACTTAATATAAAATCTTAAAATACTTTTTCGACAAGAGGATATGCTTTTAAACTGTTATATTTTTTTGTTTGAGTTAGGAAAATTTTAGGGATCACTATGGCTCAGTAAATTCAATTTTAGGTGAAAAGGGCGATATTTTCGAAAAAAGGCCAATTCATTTCAAGCGAATTTTCTTTAGCAAGCTCTCTAGTGATTTTTGTATCTACTCATTTTTTTGCTAGCTAGGAAAAAACTGTTGACTTTCATCACTTTCAGCATTTTCAGTTTGAATTTCAGCAAGTACATTTTTGACTTTAAATACATGTTTTTTATCAGCAGATATATTGTATTAGTGCTCAATACGAAATGTTTTCCCTAAGTTTAATGAAGTTCGGTAAGCGTAGCACAGATACTTTCGGTGAGCCTAGACACCTGCTAGAAAATTCAAATTTTTATTCTTTTTTGTTGAAAAATCTTTTATATATTTTTGTTGTTGTTAAAAATTCAACAATTTTAAGAAAGCCATCCTTTTTGGTTGAAAATGGACTTTTTCCTTAAGACTGTATATTTCTGAGTTTAACATTCAAATGTTTGGTATTCTAATATCAAACTTCATCATATGGAAGCGTCTTAATAATTGTGAAATCGATATTTGAAAACTTCAACATTTTGAAGTTTATTCTATAAAGCTTTACTAAGGAGCTTAAAATCCTTAATCTCTCAATGTCAAAATGTTTTCCCATAAACAAACTAAAGACTCAAAAAGCTTAGATTAAAATTTGTAAATTTGTGAATTTTTATAGACCTCAACTTGAAATTTTGATATTATTAGGCTTGAAAAACTGTGCTATTGTTACATTTTCAAAGGTTAAACAAAATGTTAATGTACAAATTCGAACACTTAAAATTTGAAACCTACTATTATTGAAAGCTACAACACGCCAACTGAAATTGTATAGACTTGAAAGCTTGATTTTTTAAACATTTTGTAGGTTTGAAAATCTCAAACTGATTAATTTTAAACGCTTCAAAGAAACAATAAATTTCCATATTTATAAGTCTCAACTTTAAATTTGTGTTTAAATTTGTGTGTTTAAAGTTTTAAAACTTTTCGGGCTTGGAATAAATATTCGAATGCTTGCAATGAAACAAATTTTTAAATATTTATAAGACTCAATTAGAAATTACTCAATCTTTGAGCGTCAAACAATATGTGTCATTGTTAAAATTCGAACGCTTGAAATTCGAGATTTAATAAATTCTAATTATTTTAACATCAAATGTCAACACACAAAAATTAAAATTGTATCAAAAGCTTAAAGTTTGAAACTGTTTGAACTTCAAAATATGAAATTGATCAATTTCGAATGCTTGAAATGAAGCAAATGGTTGATTATTTATAAGCCTCAATTAGAAAATATATTTTTAAGCTTCAAACCACTTGGTTTTGTTAAAATTTGAATGCTTGAAATTTGAGAAATTCGAATTCTCACGATATTGAACGTTACCACACACAATTTGAAATTATACCAAAAACTAAAATTTTATGAATTTTTAGGCTTAAAAATTTATTTTCGATTAATTTTGAACGCTTTAAATAAAGAAAATATGTGTATGAGCCTCAATTTAAAACTACTTAATATTTTTTTGGCTGTATAGAATTTGTTATTGTTAACTTTTGAAATTGAAATTATTTTACTTTGTAAGAACTTAAATTTAAAATTGGTCAATTCGTAAGGCCTGTAAATTCTATATTGTTAATATTCGTTTAAAAATTAAGACTTTCATTTCGAATGCTTTGATTTTTTTAAAATTACAAACCTTAATTCAATTTTAGTATGTCAACCTGAAATTATTATATAATATTCACGGCTTTAGAAGTTTTACATTCATTAATTTTCAACCCTTCAAAAATTTTAATTGCTTCATTTTGATCCCTTTAATAAAATGGAAAATAAATTTTATAATAATTTTTGAGAATTTAGGAAATTCGAATAGAAATTGAACGACTTTAAAAGCTACATTTTTAAATTATATTTTAAAGTGCTATTATTACCACGAATGTAATTGGACTTAACGTAAAAAATTTACAATCCTAGGCGGAAAAATTATACACTGTGGAAAATATCATATATAATTTTTTTCAACTATACATGAACTATATATCATTTTGCCGACAAGGATCCAAGCAGCTTTCTTTAACACAAAGAGAACTACATAGTTACATTGAAGTCAAAGTAGGCGTAAGATTATTTCACTGGGAATGCGAAGACCCTCAGTTGCTTTAAGGCAACATTTTCAAATTTTGATCTTCGAAGGCTCTATCTAGATGTGAGATTTTATTGCGCACCTTTTTTTCCTCTAAACAAATTTTTTTTTAAATTTTCTGATTAAAGTCAGAAAACTGATTTTTTTAAAAATCGTTTTTAATTAGTTTTTCTCTTCAACTCGTGCTCAGTGAGTCAGTTTTTGAATAGAATGTTTAGGGAATGCGCTTTGGAATATCCTTCGACTAATAGAGCGAGTGAAATTGAATTTAAAAAAATAATAATTTTTTTTCATGTTTGACGCATACCGAACTACTCTTAACTTCCATCATTTCGATTATCGAGCGAATTTTGAGCCATGGTAAACTTCCAACAAGAAAGTTGTTAACAACAGTATAGAGAAATTTTCTGGATAATTTTAGCCTAATAGAATTGATGTTTAAGAAATTATTAATGTCTCAAGTCGCTAACGGCTTGGCGTCTCGCGCACGAATGTAGCGAGAGTATCAGCTGTGATTCTTAATACAATTCACCGGCATCAAAGATAAAAACTAATCAAGTAATTAGTTGAAATAAAAGAATGACGAAAAAATTAATAAATCATATTGAATAAATAATAATCAATAATAAAATAATATTCTTTCAATTCCACGAATTTGAAGACTTAAAAAATTCGCGGTATTAAGAATTCGGTGAATCTCAGCTATTAGATGTTTTTGTTTTGTAGAGTTTGTTTAAAAAATATAACCATTCTATTATAAAAATTTGAAATGAATACATTATTTTATATCCTGTAATATTGTTATTTATTTATTTATTTAGAACACGGAAAAATAAAGAAAAATTTAATTATTAATTTTAGATGTTAATTTTGTTTGTCTACTGGTCTATATCAATATTATTAAAATATTGATAAATCT
>JAAAKG020122054.1:0-12900 GCA_010014905.2 Druon quercuslanigerum
CCCCCCCCCCCCCGTCCCCCTTCGTTGGAAGACCTAGTTTTGTAATTCCCCCCCCCCCCCCAAAGTAACTTAGTCGAAGATTCTTTCAAAATATTGGGAATTGAATTATTTTTAATAAAAAAATAGAATAAACACCTTTAAATCGAAATAACATTCCTGAAAGAATTTTCAATAAAGTTGAGCGGCACTTCATTTGTCAAAAACCTGTAGGGAGTAATCCATACTACGCGTAATTAAATAAATAATAAAAAATGTTACCAATTTTTGGATATTTTTCACACCCCGTCGCCCTTCGTCGACAGCCCTAATTTGGTAATTAACCCCCCCCCCCAAGTAACTCAGTCAAAGATTCTTTAAAAATGTTGGGAATTGAATCGCTTTTAACGAAAAAATAGAATGAATGCCTCTAAATCGAAATAACATTCTTGAAAAATTTTTTTAATAAAGTTGAGCGGGACTTCACTTGTTAAAAACTTGTAGGGAGTAATCCATACTACGCCTAATTAAATAAATAATAAACTATGTTACCAATTTTAGGCTAATATTGACCCCCGTCTCCTTCCGCTGAGAGTCCTAGTTTTGCCCCCCCCCCATGTAACTGAGTCAAGGATTCCTTCAAAGCAGTAGAAGTAGGGTGGATTTTAACAAAAAAGAGAATAAATTAGGTTTATAAAATAAAATCAATGTAAATGAAATAGCGAGACACTCTAAATTTACAAACAAAAAAGATTTTTCATAAAAAGATATTAATTTTTAACAAAAAAATTAATTCTTATCGATGCAGTTTTATTAAGAACCTAATTCTTAAATTTTCAAGCAAAAGATACGAATTTTCAACAAAATAGTTGAGTTTCTAATCAAATAGTTAAATTTTTAAAACAAAAAGGCACATTAATAAAAGGCAGATGCTTTTTCAACAAAAAATTTAATTTTTAATCCAGAGAGATGACATTTTAAAGTCAACGATGAATTTTAAATCTAAAAAATTGCGAATTTTTAACAAAAAATTTGAATTGTGCAACAAAGAAATTAATTTTTTATTCATTAATTATATTTTTATTTTAAATAATTTATTTTTAACCAAATAATTGCATTTTCTTTCAATACTATAAAATATAACAAACAAAGTAAATTGTTAACGAATTAATTTTAATTTTCTATCAATATTTGAAATAAAAAAAGACGAATTTTCTACAAAATACGTGAATTTTCAGCGTAAAAATATGAACTCTCAAGAAAACATGCAATAGGCGAGACTTCAAACAAAAATTTTTAATTTTCAATAAAAAATAGTTGAATTCAAACAAAAAATACGATTTAAAAAAATACTTGGACACATAACCAAGCCAGATTAATTGACATTCAGTTGTATTTCTAACCAAAATGAATGAATTTTCAAACAAATATTCGAATTTTTAACTAGAAAAGAATTATTTTAAAACAACAAATACAATAGTTACATCTTTATTTTTTAACAAATAAATTCTTATCGAAAAAAGAAAATTTTTTATGAAGAAGATTTAATTCCAACCAACTAGTTGAATTCTTGACCAAAGCAGTTGATTTTTCAGCAAAAAATGAACTTTTGAGCGAAATACATAAGCTGCTCATCAAATTTTTACTTTAATTTAATTCAAATTTTTAAGTAAACGAGATAATAAACCAAAATAATAAACTAAAAATATATAAAAGTAAACTTTTCACCTAAAATTATTTGTAATCTATTATTGAGTGCTATTAATTCAGTTCGTATTTAAGCCAAAAAACGAGAAAAAGGGCTTTTTTGTGAAAAATAGGAACTGAAGAAGAATTCTTTAAAAAATCGATAAACAGTAGAGTAGGGGAAAGCATGTAAAGTCTGAACTATCGAAGTGGTTTTCAAATTGACTCAAATAACTAGTCATAAATTAAAGTAACCGTTCAATGTTTTATTTTTATTTTTTTAATATGAAATAAAAAGTATTTTGACTATTGAGGTGTACTGTTCTTTAGCAAGTACTTTTATTTTTTCATAAATACCTAGAAAAAATAATAGAAAACTATGCTAAAAAATGTTCAATAATAATGCAAATATTAAAAAGTTTATTGATTTTTTGAAAGAAATTACACAATTTGTAAAAGCTAACTATTTCGCAATGACTTTTTTCTATGAATTTCTTGTTTTAACAACAATTTTCAAAAAAAGTTAAAAAAGCTAACAACTTGACTCAAAAAACCTTTCTTTTTAGTTCAGTATCAAAATTCAAACTTCTTTTCTTTTCTAAAATCGATAAATTACACTCTCACTGGAAATTTATCTTGTGTATTTGAAAAAATAAAAAAAGATAGAAAAAATTAATTAAAATCTACTTATGATTGTTCAAATACAGAAGTCAAATATCTAGTAATGGTATTATTTGATAGATTTTAAGAATGGGAACGAGTTTGAAAAATAAAATCTAGATGTTTGTCAAAATAAATGCTATATTAGCCACTTTAATAGATTTATGATATTTTTTGACAATTTTTCATAAAACACACAAGATATACTGCTGGTTAGGGTATATTTTCATAGAAAATATTTAAAAAAATGAAATGATAAAGTGCATTAAACTAAATTCTATCTCAGTCGATTTTTATCAATTATTTAAAATATATTTTTCGAAAAAATTATTTAATGGAATTATTTATACATCTGGAAGGGGTACACGATAATTGATTTCAGGAAGCTGAACAATTTGAACTTCTGAACTGCTATTCATATTTTGCATCGCAATCGGTAAAAATCAGATTTAAAATTTTTTTAAATGAAAAAATATTTTTTCTTAAAAACGCCTAGCACGATTTTGATCTTTCCTGTCTCAAAGACGAAGAAAACAAAAACTGGATCAGCAAGTACTTTTGGGCTGAACTTATTTTAGGCTAGTCGTGTATCGTTTTCATGAACCCTTAAATAACTGGATAAAAAATTTTTATGGCCTCTAAAGGCATCAACGAATGTCTGGTAGACTTCGAAAAAGATAATAAAATAAAAAGTTTTCAATAGCAAATGTTCGTTTTATGCCTGGTCATGCCAAACTAAAGAACATAAATAAGAAATATTTTTCCAGCTTTGTTCTAATGGAATTTAGTTAATTAATGTTTTGCCCATATAATAATGGAGAACTCTTTAGGAATTAAAAAAGATGTTAGAGAAAATTGCATCGCTTTTAGTTGAAGTGGATATTTTCTATGGACCCCTAGACCCCAAACCCTAATCGATGAGCCTGGGGCTTATCTCCTCTAGGATGAATTTCGATCTGCGGTAAAGAAATTGGCTCTCTGCCTGAAATATCTTTCTTTGAATTCCGCACGTGTCTTATAAATCAATTTGGGGGAAAAGACTTTCGGATAAAAGTATTTATGTCAAGTAATTCGTAAATGGAGCAGAAAGAACATGAAATATTGAAAGAGACATATTATTCTATTTTCAGAGGTCATATACATTTGATTAAGAAATAAAGAAAGCCCGAATTAGGTGTCAGGGACTCTAATACGGTGGATGATTTTAAATTCACGGACATTTACTGGTTTCCTGCCAATAATATTGAACGATTTTTAAAGATAATTGGAGATTTCTAAACACGCGGAAAGATTTACAAGGTTTTTGATTTAGAACAGTAAATTTTTGAAAAAAAATAATTTTAAGTCGGAACAGTAGGTAATTTTTCTTACAAGAATTAGAATTTTGCTGTGGAAAAGAAAACTTTTTCAAAGAATTATAATTCTGAATTTGAATTAATATTTATTTTAAACTTTCCTTTTTATAAATCAGCATTAAAATTTATTTGAAAAATTTACAAATTTAAAAAAGCTCCCTGGCTCAAAGTTTAAATTATAATTCGTTTCCGGAATTCACTTTTCCAAGTCATAATTACATTTTATTTCCAAAAATTCCCTACTCTAAGTCCAAATGATATTAATTTACAATATTTTCCATATTAACTTTAAAATAGAGGAACTCCTTTTATCTAAAATTTGCAAAAGAGAACTTTTAAATTTCGACAAATTTATATTTGAAAAACAAAAATAAACGTTTAATTCAAACAAAATCTGATTTGGAAGAAGGAAAGTTCAAAATTTAACGACTTCTGACTTGTCAAAGGGATTGTTTCGGTAAATACCCTTTTTCTAACTCAGAATAAAATTTTGTTCAAAAATTTCCTGTACTACACTACCGCCGGATATTATGAGATCGATTGACGCAAGCACTATTAAAAATCACTGCTAGCTTTGAGCCACGATAACTCAGTGGAAAAAAATGATACGGTATTTTTAAAAAAAAAGTTAGAAAGCGTATGAAATCCTACATCTAGCAATGTCAAACAAATTTTTTTTGATCTGCTAAAAAGAATACAGCAGGTTATAAAAAGAAAATTCTAGATTTTCTAAAATTTTGTACCTCGATTTCAACTTTTAGCATTACCTAGGAAAATTGTAACAAAAATCTTAAAATTATACGACATAGAGCCTATAATTTTATCTTTAATTTAAGCTGAAGAAACTTAAAAAATCATAATCAGTTCACGAGATACGATTAAAAAGGTTTAATTATATCTAAGTTGAGTTTTAGTCGACAATCACTGTTCTCGGCCGGTCGGCTGCTCGCCTCCTACGTTGAGGCAGGACCGAAATAGCCACGCACAGAGGTGGTGCTTGATTGAGGCTCTCTGGGTTCTCTTATACTTATGAGTCTGCTCTTCAGTAATTTTTATTTCAAATTATTGTAAATTTTTAAATTATTAATTGTTTTTTTTTATTATTTACAATTATTTAATTTCAGAATTATCCTCATATTGAAGAATAGAAGAATGATGAACAGTTTTTTTTTAAATTTCTATCAACTAAAATATTAATAAAAATGTAGATATATTGTTACGAGACTAAACTATTTTCCTATTTATTTTGCAATTTTGATAATCGCAAAATTAAATAATGAGCGAGTTGCTGTGTAAGAAAAATGTTAGCGTAAAGGAAAATAATAACCTACTTATAAGAAATTAAAAAATTTTCATTACACCTACGCACTATTTTATATTTAATTTATTTTGCAAAATTTATTTTGATTCTTTTGAAAAATAGTTTACTCTCGTAATAATATATTCACATTTTTATTCATTGTCTAGTTGATCAAAAATTGTAAGAAATAAAAAAAGCTGTTCATCATTTTTTTATTCTTTAATATGTGGATAATTCTTAATTGAAATAATTGTAATTAATTCAAAAAACTATGAATAAATTAAAAAATATACAATAATTTGAAATAAAAATGACTGATAAGCAGAATCAAAGGTATAAGAGAGCCCCAATCAAGCACCGCCTCTGTGCGTGGTCTATTCGGTCCTGCCTCAATGAAGGAGGCGAGCAGCAGACCGGCCGAGAACCGTGATCGTCGACTAAAACTCAACTCAGATACGATTAAGCCTTTTTAATCGTATCTCGGGAACTGATTAAGATTTTTTAAGTTTCTTCAGCTTAAATTAAAGATAAAATTTCAGACTCTATGTCGTGTAATTTTAAGATTTTTGCCACAATTTTCCTAGGTCATGCTAAAAGTTGAATTCGAGGTACAAAATTTTAGAAAATCTAGATTTTTTTAATTTATCACCTGTTGCATTCTTTTCAGCAGACAAAAAAAATCTGTTTGACATTACTAGACGTGGAATTTCGATAGTGTGTGTAAAAAATTGCTTGTTCCAAGAACAAGTTATATTTCTTTACGAAAATGTTCTGTATCGAGTGTCAATTTTTATTTCCTATATTCCTGCTTCTAAACTATATTTATTTACAAAACTTTCTTTTATAATTTAGAAAAGTAGTAACTCCCTTTTTCAAAATTTGTGACTCATTGTAAGATGGAAAAGGATTTTATTTTGAATATCCTTTTTCTAAATAAAAATAAAACTCCTTTCCTTAATTTCCGCTCAATAAAAAAATGCCCCTGTGCTAATTAAGGAAACTCCCTGTCTTCATGCAAAACTTATATTTCTTTTCGAAAATTCCCTGTCTAAAAGTAAAATTTTGATATGGAATTATGATACGAAAAACCAAGGTTTTCTCTGAAATTTATAATGCCTTTATAAAATTTGCTGTGCCCAAATCAAAAATGTATTTCTCTAGTGAAAGTCTATGTTTGAAAATCAAAATTATAATTATCTACTAAAATTACCTATTATAATATGAACCTTGTAATTTTTTACGAAATTCGCTGTTTAAGAGTTAAAATTTAAATTCTTTACTAAAATTGGCTATCTTCAAGCGAAAATAATAATGCTTTTTAGGAATTTCCACTAAGAATGATAAGAATTATATTTCTTTAGTTAAAATTCCAATCGTAAAGACAGAATTATAATTTTTTACTGAAATGGCCTGTCTCAAAATCAAAATTATATTTCTATACTAAAATTCTTTGTTTCTTTGGTGAATTCTCCTGGCCTAAAGTCAAAATTATAATTCTTTTCAGGAATCCTCTCTCCGAATTAAAAAAATTATATTTCTGTAGTAAAATCACCTGTCCCAAATACAAAATAATATTTTTTTTACTCAAATTCTCTATGCAAGAGTAGCAACTATAATATTGAAACTCACAGTTCTCTTTAAAATTCAAAATCCATTTATAAAATTCTATTTGGTAAAGAGAAAATTCAAGTTGTTTGTGAGAATTTCCTGTTCCAAAGTGAAAAATATAATTCTTTTTGGAAATAGCCTGTCCGAATTATAAAATTTTTATTTTTTTCGTAAAAATCCCGATAAACAATCTAAAATTATAATTCTTTACTAAAATCATCAGTCCCAATGTGAAAATTGCCAAAAGTCAAAATTATAAATCCTTATTAAAATTTCCTGTTTCAAAGAGAACATTTAATTCTTTGCGGAAATTCTCTGTCCCAAATTCAAAATTATAATTTTTTTCTAAATTGTCTGTTTTGGAGTTAAAGATATATTTGTTATTTAAAATCCCTGTTTCAAAACCAAAGTTATAATTCTTTAATAAAATAGCCTGTCGCAAAGTGGAGATTGAAATTCATTACGAAATTCCCTGTTAAAAAGTTAAAATTACTATACAGAAACTGATGTTTCACTCTCAAACTTATAATTTTTTTTATAAAACTCCCTATCACAAAGAGAAAATTATAATTCTTTGTGAAAATTGCTTGTACCAAAGTCAAAATTATATTTCGTTAGTGAAATTTCCTGTCCCAAAGTTAAAATTATAATAATTAATACGGAATTATAATCCCCAAACTAAAATGAAAAGTTCTTACATGAAAACTTCCTGTTTCAAAGTCAAAATTATAATTCTTAAAAAAATCCCCTGATTCAGTTTAGAATAAAAATTCATTTAGAAAATCTACGGATTTCAAGTCAGCATTGTAATTATTTTGAAACAGTTTATATTAAATGTGAGAATTAGTGTTTTTTCATAAATTCCCAGTTCCAGCTCAGAATTACAGCAATAAAATATATGCAACCACTTTTAATTTGTATATTTAATACATATGAGCGAAAAATTCCGGTCACTGAATTAAATTCCGCATCATTTCTAAATCAGGTAGAAACACGGCACGCTTTCGATCAGATAACTTCAACTCAAACCCAACTTTAAAAAAATAAAAATACAAATCTCCCTGAAATACTATTTGAAAATCATAAATTTCTAATTTAAAACATGGAAATTTGCAGTTTTAATGTTTCATACCAGATACATAATAAGAACAGATACATATTATTATTCGCATTATCTGAAGATATTTTTTTAATTTATAAATGTTATCAGCTTAGGATAACAAGATTTCAACTTATTTAAATATATTTTACGATTAAAAGATATTTACAGATATTTCAAGGGGTTCTCAAGCATATCTAGAAAACTGTAAGGAATAAAATAAATTCTAATTCAAGAGATTTTACTGCAAATTTTTTTTAGAATTCTTAATACTAGAAAAAGAAACATTCTTGATTATAAGCACTATTTAAAAAGTATAAAAATGATTTATCTAATACGTTTTATGTTTTTTGGTTTATTTTATATTGCCTTAAATAGATTTTCAACGAGTCACGTATATCACAAAAAAAACAAATTCTGTAATGGAAGAAATAATTCAAAAACCTTTTTACGTTTTTTTTTACCTTTTTTCTCTCCATGATCTCTGAACATATTTATTGCAGTAAATAAATATTTTTTGAGAGTAAGTGGCAGTGAAAAGTTTCTTTGGAACAGAACGAATAAATTTTTAAAAAATTAAAAAAAATTCATTTATTTTTTGTGTATGGGAAAAAATTCTTGATTTGTTTGAGTAAAGTTTATGAAAGGAAAGAACGCTAATGGAAAAAAGCAAGAAAATTTTTTTTGGTCTAAATTTAGTATATAATAACTGATGAGAAATAAGATTTCGTTAATTTGTACCTTAATTCTACAAAAAATTGTCTTTTTTTATATTTCAATGATCATTAGAATAAACTAAGGAAACTCGTATATATTTTAAAGTTTTAGAAGAAATTTTTATCTGTTATTGCGATCCTAAAATATGACACAATTTCTACACAAGATGTGTAAAAATCCGTTTACACAGGATTTGTAAAAATAGAAGCCATTTTTGTTTGAAACTTAAAAATATGTTCAAAAGCATATTTAAAAGGATATTTACAAAATGTATAATATTTTATTAAAAGATCGTTTCTTATGTTCCAAATGTAAAAATAAATGTTTAACAGTTGCCATATTTTCCCCCTTTTTCGTAAAAAATTAGCCTATTTCCTCTTTTTTGATCTCTTTTTGTGCTGTAAATCCTGGAATTATTTATTTTAGTCCATAATTATTTTGTGGGAGTAAGTGGTATTAAAATAAATAAAATATTCTTAGGTTTAAACAGTATAGTTGGTCAAAAATCTTAAAATAATTAGATTTATTGGTAATAGCACTGCAAATTTTTTTTGCAGCATAAAGTACAAAGTACAGAAGAAAAATCAAAAAATGTATTACCATTTGTAAATTTTATTGAAAATGTTGAAAGTGAAGAAAAATGGAATTAATTTAATTTGTACGTAAAGTTACAAAAAAATGTTTGTTGATTTTTTATTTGTTTAGGTTATAAAATAACTTGTTATTTGAAACATAAAAATATGAACGCATATTTCAGTTTATAAAATAAGAGCTTGAAAATAAATAAATCATTACTTTTGCAACTTTCGGTGCAAAATGAAAAAAGTGCACATTTGCTTATTTTTTGAAATACTATATTTCAAAGAAACAAATTTTTCTTACGTTTCTTTGTCTGAGGTTATTTATTTTCAGAAACTTGATCCAAAAGAAATGGAATACATTTATTTTATATTTTTTTATCCTGTTGAAACGTATTTTTACAACTGTTGTGTTAAAATAGCTCACGTTTCAGAATCCGTAAAAATATGAAAAAATTGGTATTAAATTTAAAAGTATAAACGTGTTTCTCGATTGATTTTTAAAGTGAAAATGTATTTAATTTGTAATTTTTTGATTAACAGAAGATCCAGCCCAGGACCGGGGAGCACCGTGGATGGGCGCTCGAACGATGTTTTCCAAGTTTAAAAGCGGTGGCTCAACACCAAACATTCTTGAATCAAACCCCATATTGAACCACTTTGAGGTAGGAAAGCAATCCGCGACTGCCGGCCCAGAAAACGTTTGGAGGGTCCTCGAGGGATATCGTAGAAGCGATGGAAAGGTAAAGATAAGGAGGACACGTTCCGTCGTGGGTGTTTCTTATCAGTTGGAAAAGTTGGGAAATACGACGCCCGCGGGACCGCTCATTTCTCCTTAAAGCCCAAAATTAAATGCGAGTCGCTTACGCATATCCCACTCATGTTGAAAACCAAATTTATCCACATTTTTTTTATTGCTAATTGTTTTAATTAAAATTTAAAGCACTTTTAAAATATTATGCATGCACGTTGCACATAGCTCCCAAGATTCACATTCTAAATGCTTTAAAACTTTTATTTTCATTTTTTCGGTTAGTTAATATCTTTTGCGTCTAAAAAGTGGAACTTCTTGCAAATTCTAAAGCTATGCAATCATTTGTTCAAAAGGTTTTTATAATTTTTAGATTCTAGATTTTCAATTTGTTTACAATAGGAGCCTAAGAATAATGTCTGGCATGAAACAATGTTATCTACTAGATACTATGATAAATATTATACAAGAAGTATGTAGCATATTCTTAAAACTTAAAATCATTTGTTTAAAAGGTTTTTATAATCTTCACATTCTAGATTTTCAATATGTTTACAATAGGAGCCTAAAAATAATGTCTGACTTAAAATCATGTTATTTACTAGATACTATGATAAATATTATATAAAGAATATTACATTTAAAGTATGTAGCATATTCTAAAGCCGTAAAATCATTTGTTTAAAAGATTTTTATAAATTTTAGACTCTAGATTTTCAATTTATTTACAATAGGAGCCTAAGAATAAGGTCTGACATTAAACAATGTTATCTACTAGAAAATATGATAAATATTACATAAGGTATAATATTTTAAAACTATTCATCATATTCCTGAACCATAAAAACATTTTTTCAAGAGGTTTTTATAATATTCCCATTCAAGATTTTCAATATGTTTACAATAGGAGCCTAAAAATAATGTCTGACTCAAAACAATATTGTCTACTAGATATTATTATAAATATTACATAAAGTTTATTATTTTAGAAGTATTCATCATATTCTTAAACCATAAAAACATTTTTTCAAGAGGTTTTTATAATCTACACATTCTAGATTTTCAATATGTTTATAATAGGAGCCTAAAAATAATGTCAGACTTAAGACAATGTTATTTACTAGATACTATGATAAATATTATATAAAGAATATAACATTAAAAGTATGTAGCATACTCTCAAGCCATAAAATCATTTGTTTAAAAGATTTCTACAAATTTTAGATCCTAGAATTTCAATTTATTTGAAATAGGATCCTAAGAATAATGTCTGACATGAAATAATTTTATCTACTAGATACTTTGATAAATATTACATAAAGAACATTATAATAAAATTATTCATCATATTCTTAAACCATAAAAACATTTTTTCAAGAGGTTCTTATAATCTTCCCATACTAGATTTTCAATATGTTTACAATAGTAGTCTAAAAATAATGTCTGACTTAAAACAATGATATTTACTAGATACTATGATAATTATTATATAAAGAATATTACATTAAAAGTATGCAGCATATTCTGAAGCCATAAAATCATTTGTTTAAAATATTTCTACAAATTTTAGATTCTAGATTTTCAATTTATTTAAAATAGGAGCCTAAGAATAATGTCTTACTTAAAACAATGTTGTCTACTACATATTATGATAAATATTATGTAAAAAATTTGCATTAAAAGTATGTAGCAAATTCTGAAAACATAAAATCACTTGTTCAAAAGATTTTTATGAATTTAAGACTCTAGATTTTCAATTTATTTATAATAGGAGCCTAAGAATAATGTCTGTCATGAAACAATGTTATCTACTAGATACTACGATAAATATTATATCAGACGTATGTAGCATATTCTTAAAACATAAAATCATTTGCTCAAAAGGCTTTTATAATCTTCAGATTGTAGATTTTCAATTTGTCTACAATAGGAATCCAAAAATAATGTCTGATAGGGAACAATGTTATCTACTAGATACTATGATAAATATTACATAAAGTACATTGTGTAAAAAGTATTTATCACATTCTTAAACCATAAAAACACTTGTTTAAGAGGTTTTTATAATCTTCACATTCAAGATTTTTAATATGATTACAATAGGAGCCTGAAAATAATGTCTGGACTTAAACGAGGTTATCTACTAGAAACTATGATAAATATTTTATAAAGAATATTACATTAAAAGTATGTAGCATATTCTAAAACCATAAAATCATTTGTTTAAAAGATTTCTACAAATTTTAGATTCTAGATTTTCAATTTATTTGAAATAGGAGCCTAAGAATAATGTCTGACATGAAATAATTTTATCTACTAGATACTATAATAAATATTACATAAAGAACATTATTTTAAAAGTATTCATCATATTCTTTAACCATAAAAACATTTTTTCCAGAGGTTTATATAATCTTTCCATACTAGATTTTCAATATTTTTACAATAGTAGCCTAAAAATAATGTCTGACTTAAAACAATGTTATTTACTAGATACTCTGATAAATATTACATAAAGTACATTATTTTAAAAGTATTAATCATATTCCTAAACCATTAAAAAATTTGTTTAAAAGGTTTTTTTTATAAACTTTAGATTCTAGATTTTCAATATGTTTACAATAGGAGCCTAAGAAGAATGTCTGACATGAAACAATGTTATCAACTAGATACTATGATAAATATGACGTAAAGTACATTGTTTAAAAAGTATTTATCACATTCTTAAACGATAAAAACACTTGTGCAAGAGGTTTTTATAATCTTCACATTCTAGATTTTCAACATGTTTACAATAGGAGCCTAAAAATAATGTCTGACTTAAAACAATGTTATTTACTATATACTCTGATAAATATTACATAAAGTACATTATTTTAAAAGTATTAATCATATTCCTTAACCATTAAAAAATTTGTTCAAAAAGTTTTTTATAAACTTTAGATTCTAGATATTCAATTTATTTACAATAGGAGGCTAAGTATAATGTCTCACATGAAACAATGTTATCTACTAGATACTATGATAAATATTACGTAAAGTACATTGTTTAAAAACTATTTATCACATTCTTAAACCATAAAAACACTTGTTCAAGAGGTTTTTATAATCTTCACATTCTAGATTTTCAACATGTTTACAATAGGAGCCTAAAAATAATGTCTGACTTA
>JAAAKG020122065.1:0-15025 GCA_010014905.2 Druon quercuslanigerum
AAATTTTTGTTACCCTGATAAAATATATGTTTTTTGGAATTATTTGACAGAATTGCAAAATTTACATTAATTTGGAATCTTTTCTAAATTACTAAGTGTTAAATTGCTATTTATACATAAAAAATAAACAATATTACTAAAAAATTACTTTTTTTTAATAAAACAATTAAAATTGTAACGTTTAAAGTTTTTAGTGCTTTGAAATTTTGATAATGCAAGGCTACCTATTTCGAAATGGCGTCCAGTTTCCAATTAAATTCTACTTTTGAATTGGTTAAAAATGTAATTGTTTAGACTGAAAGAGTATTTGAAACAAATTTCAAATTCAATTAGTTGAACATTTACATTTTTTTAACTCATAAGGCTATAATACTTAGAGTATTGTTCGATTGAACAAAATATCAAGTTTTAATTACAGTTGATTAACTAAAAATGTTTTTATTCAAAAATTTCTAATCAAATCTCTTTTAATTTTTAACTGCTCAAGACGTCACAACTGTATTTCAACATTTTTTTAATTGAAAACTCACGACTAAAAATTATCCTTGAAAATGTTAAATCTTTTGGATAGAAGACTTTATAACCAATGCATGTAAACTAGTAAGATTATCATAATTGAAGAAGCTGAAAATTCAACTTTAAATTTAAAGCAACCTAAAATCAAAATTACTTTGAATTTGTACATAATATTTCAGGAAAGAGAAAAGATCAAAAGATTATTTTTCAAAGTAAAACAAGTTATCATAATATGTGAAATTTGCGATATTTCAAGTCATTTTATAGATTTTTTTCTCTTTCTTTCATATTAATTAGTTTAAAATTAAATAAATATTTTTCTATTTTCAATCAAGAAATAGAAGCTTTTTGTTCGCACTGATGTAATTTATTAATAAGAATACTAAGCAAATGAACCTTGGCGTCGATAATAGATGACAAAACGAAAAAAATATTTACTATATGATCACATCAAGAACCAGAATATTCGTTAGTAAAATTTTTCAAGCAAGTCTTCATTAAAACATTATTGAATTATTCCTGCATTTGGAAATGGGGAGGATTATTGTTTTTTCTCACGTGCTATCATTGGTGCTTGTCTTAAATTCTATTGGTAAATATCATAATACAATAATAATTCTTATTATTCAAAGGATAGGGAAAAGAAACCATAAACTGGTATTTTTAATATTTCTAATGATTTAAATGATGTCATAAAGGTTTTGAAAGATATCAAACATTTTGCAGGTTCCCAAAAATTGCAAAGGTGTTCAGTTTTTCACAAAGATTCATTATATTTCAAAATATTTTAAACATTTTTGCTGAATGCTAAATGCTAAATGCTAAATCTAATTTGCACAAGTGTATTTTCTTTAATTTTATTTTTTTCAAACTTTTTCCTAATGGGATGTTCTGTTTCTTCTTGCAGAGTTGAGTTTGCAGTTTGAATGCTTACCTAATGGGGCACCTATTCCTAGGACTCCCAGTGGTAGATCTTTTTCTCCTGAAAGGTCTTCTCATGTCAGATCTGATCCTCCGGTTTCTCCTATCAGCGATTCTCCAGTCAGGTCTCCTCCTCCTTCTCCTCCTCCTCCCGAGTCTTCTTCTCGTGCCAGGTCCAGGTCCCCTACTACTATTCCTTTGTCTTTCCGCCTAGGTGTACTTACAGTTGGCCAACTTCGATCTATTCGGCTCATACCACATACGAATTCGAGCCGGCGGTTCGAAATTCGAAGATTCAGTTTTCCTCGCGATGCACCAATTCACCTTAAAGGGAAAAAAAATGTCCTTTTGTCCATACCAACAGAAGAACTATCTGTACTATCAACTTCCAATGGTGAAGTCTTTGCAATTTTAGAGAGAAATCGAACTCTGCTTCGTGGAATATATGCAATTAGATATGGAATTCTAGAGCGGGTTAAAATAATCATGAACAACTGTCAGGTTAAAGAGATGAGACCAGAAGAAATCGAGGAAGCTCCCCTAGGCAGCCGTTATCCAATCATCAGGAATTTTCAAACAATATTAGTAGACGCTTTACGTTAACAACAGTACAGAGTAAGAAGAGGTCGAATAGGTCCAAAATGTCATTGAATGCGCACGATTTTATAAGAATTCTGTCATTTACAACATTTTCAATAAGCACAAATTCAAGGTCATTAAACTAATGGCAGGATAATTCTATTGAGGAAGTTTGTAAAAATGCCATCTACTACAGTTCAATAATATACCAACTTGAATGCACTACAATGCCTTTCACGGAAAAAAGTATAGACTATGAGCAATACCATTCAATGGTGTTCGAAGTTCTGTCGCAGTTTTAAATCACACAAATCATTCAAAAGATGGTTCACTGAAGACCATCGAAAGGGTGTTTCGGCTGACAACAGTTAATGTTTCTGGCGGAAAAGAACGCGTGGCTAGAGTCAAGACGCCAAGATTATTAAATTGGTTTGAAGAAAGTTCTGCGACAAAAATTATTTATCTGAAATAGGTAGAATAAGGACTCTTTTCTTGCTCGTGGAGCGGCAGTAAAACATCACTTTATTGCACTGCTACAAGCGGAACAGCAAGGAGAAAGGTGTGCAAGAATAGGAAAAGAAACGAGCTGACAAAACAATTACTAATATACACAGAAACATTTTAATTAAAAATTATTTAACCAATGCTAAAAAATTCCACTAGACCAATAGCAATATTGTATATTTTAAAAATAATTTTGACACCAGTTAGACATGCCTAAATATATTCTACATTATTTTCCAAAATTCTATCATGATATTGTAATTACTTTAAAAATAATTCCATGAAATATAATAATTTTCTGGGTCGGTAATGGGAAATCCTGCTTTATTTTAATAAAAAGCTTACTCAAAACTGAGTATGTCTTGTGCGCATGCGCCATTTATTCTAAACATTCTTTATTTAATTTTTTACCATCTGTCTTCTGACCTGGACCTTATTGTTTGACCAAGTGAATGAGTGAAGTACCTGAGTTTAGTGTTCAGAGTTCATTTCAACAATTTTTGGTGAAAGAATATTTTTGGCAACAAAATTTTCGGATAAAGAAGAAAAGGTAAGTGATACAAATATTTTACTTGAGATTTTTCCGTTGATGTCTTCAAAGTTTTCATACAAAAAAGTATAAAGTACATGTACATTTAAAAATATTTTAAAAAATAATAATAAATAATAAGACTTATAATTATTAAAATAAATAATGCAAAAATTATTTTAAAAAAAAATAATTACACATGAAAGACAGTTTTGCTTAAAATTTTTTATTAGTTTTCAATCCATGGGCATTCAATGCTAAAAGAACTATATCTATACATATAATTTTTTCAATCACGGAATAAAATGTCAAAATTCTCGTTAAATATGCCCTTGCTATTTTTTTTGGTTAAAGTTAACAGAATTATGGTTATTTTAATCGAAAATTTCTGGTCAAAACAATTAGAAATTTCCTAAATCAAATATTAAATATAAATTCCATTTAATAATAACAATATCTGTTTCATTTTGTCAGGGATGTCACTTTATAAAGAAAATGCTTCATGTGCTCTAGTTTGCGAGAAAATGATCCTTTTGAAGGCAAATACCGTTTTGGAAGGAGTGCTGTTTTTAGTATTGAGCCATTACGTATATGGTTATGATTATGCAGCAAAAAAATCATCTACGTTGAAATTCATGCAAAGGTATTTTCAGAAAAATTTTTAAAATTAGTAAATATGAGTTCAGTTACATGCAATGTCTATAATTCATGTTTTTGTTGTTTTAGAATGCTTCTAGAAATCAATCCCGACAATGGGCACAGACGAGAAAGAAAAAATAAACATAAAAAAATGGAACAAGAGACAAAAGTAATGTCTTTGATCTTGGCTATTATAAATTTTTCTATTTCATAAGAACTTTATTCATAGTATATATTTAAATGATTATCTAGAATTGTACTTAATCTCTATAGTGCGAGAAAAATCTTTTCACATTTCATATACATGTACATTAATTATAATATTATATAATTAAGATATCGTTTTCAGCTCCTTTATAGATTTGTTAATATATTAGTATAAAGAAAGCAAAGATCGGAATTTTTCTAACTTTTTTTATTACAGCTTTTTCCGAATAAAATGTTTTTAAACTTCTTCTTAAAATTAATGTTAAATAATAATAAAAATTATAATAAAATATATATTTTTTTAATACAATAATAATAATAAAATATATAAATATAAAGCACATATATTTCAATTTCAAAAAGTACCTTAAATTCCACCATCTGAAAATATTTCTTCAGTAATATTCCTTACTTCAACTTGGTAAAAATGCAGATAATTTTAGGGAAATATAATATTTCCTAAAATAGCGAGACACAATGGAACTAATAATTAGTAAAAATTTTCAATAAAGTATATTAGTAACAAACTTTTTACTAATTCAGATTTAGAGGGTAATTTTAAAAATTTTTCTACATACTTCGAAACTTTTTCCTATATACATTCAGAAATTTTTCCAAGTAGATCCAAAAGTTTTCCTACACGATTAGTCTCTTTCTCCTATGTACAAAATTTTTCCTATATACTTCGACTCTTTCTCCCATATACCTTGGAAATTTTTCCTACACAGCGACTTTTTCTTCTACATACTTTAGAGATTGTTCCAAACAGCTCGAAAATTTTTCCTTAACACCCAGATGAACCTGTGGCGGACTACCTGACCTGCTTGTACGGGCTCTACCAGTTCTCGACTAGAACGATGGATCTCGAGATCCAAATGAATAGGGTATACGCGAATCTTAGATCCGATTTTATGAGGGCCATCAGGCGTTACGAATTTACTGACTATAACGGTCAAGCGGTCCTGACGGCGGAATACAAACTCGTAGCATCCACTTTAGGTGAGGATCTGGCTCCACCAAAGCTCAGAAAAGTCCCTGATCCCCGACTAATCGTACAAAGGGAAGGGGCCCCCAGCCATTTTTCACTAAAGAGTGCGAACTTTCTGGGAACTGTTCGGGAAATCGACAAAGGGAGAAGGCGTAATTCTTCCTTCAGTCCCGAATTGACCCCTCAAGACGACCGATGTCTGCCAGAAGCGTATAGACTGGAGTTAGCGGAACCAGCAGTAGGGGGGATAGCCCATAAAACAAGCCCTACTCTTGTAGGACCTTCATCAACTTCAGTAAACCATGCCTTAGTAACGCGCACGGTAGAAATCGAGGATACTATCGTTCTCAACACAAGAATGAGGATCATAGAGAAACTGAACCCTTTGAAAAAGAATCAGATGATGCTGGAACTGCTTACCTCGAATGAGCCAACAACGTTATCATCAGGTAAAAGCCCTTCATTACCGTTGAAATTAGAAGTGATGGAATCTCCGAGGGAGGATAGAGGGCTTACCTTGCGAGTATCTAAGACTGTCCGAATTGGAAACACCTCTGAAGTCCTTGCTGTAATCGATGGCGGGGCCTCCAGAACAGTCATGGGAGAAATTGGTTTGGTCATTACAGAGAGGTGTCAAGCGACCCTGCACCCATCATTGACCCAGGCAGTTATGACTGCAGATGGTACGGTCAGCCAAGTCAAAGCCACGGGTTATCTTCCTATTAGGACTGATCTTGTTCATCGAAGAAAGGAGGGATGAAAATCCAGCAACATTAGACCAGTGTTGCGGCTTTAGAGAAATCACAGCTGAGGAGCGACAATAGATCGACACGTTTTTTGCTGCAATTGTTAGACCCCTCCTGAAGTACTTCCAACCACCGACCGTATCACTCATAGCATAGACGTCGGGGGACACCCACCGATAAAATAGAGATATTATCGAGTGTCCCCAAAGGTGTTGGAAAATATGCAAGATGAGGTGACCCAAATGTTAACCGAAGGCATTGTAATCACCCGAAAAGCTGACGGGACATATAGATTTTGCGTGGACTACTGAAGGCTCAACAAGGTCGCCAAAAAGGACGCGAACCTCTTGCCAAAGATGCAGATAATCCTTGAGCAACTTCGCGCCGCAAAGTACATAACGACTTTAGATTTGAAGTGAAGGTACTATTAGATCCAGATATATGCAGACAGCAGGAAGTACACAGCATTTAGAGTCCCTGGAATGGGGCTTTTTCAGTTCACGAAGATGCTTTTTGGACTGTCAGGGGCTCCTGTGACGTTCCAGCGACAAGTTGACTCCCTCATAGGTCCGCACATGGAGCCTAACGTCTATTAGTACCTCGATGACATAGTCATCGTTAATTAGACGTTTAAGGGTCATTAGGAATGGGTACCTTGAATCACAGACTGCTTACAGGGCGCCGTACTGATGATTAACCCGGTGAAGTATGAATTCAGGAGACTCAACGTAACGTTATCTCGGATTCCTCGTCAACCAGGAGGATTTACAGGTCGATTTAGACAAAGTCGAGCCCCTTTTCTCATACCCAGCCCTAAGAACAATAAGGCAACTGCGACGGTTCTTAGGCATGCCGTCATGGTACCGTCGTTTTATACCCTACGACGAACGTCCCATGGGAATAAGGCACTGAACTCTTTCCATCTTTTTGAACTCTTTTTGACTCAAAACGGCGTTGAAAGGGTAGTAGTCTTTGCAAGTAGGACGATGACGGGCGCAGAAAAAACGTACTCGGTGACGGTAAAGAAGTGCTTAGCCGTGATCTGATCGGTTAGGAAATTCCAACACTATCTAGAGGGGTTTCACTTCATAGTGATTAACGACCACAGTTCATTGAGATGGTTACAAAACCTTCACTAACCGACAGGCCAATTGGCGCGGTGGGCACTTGACCTCCTCGAGTACGATTTTGTGGTCGTGCACCGGAAAGGAGCGTTGCACCATGTGCCTGACGCCTTTTCTTAAATGTACGAGGAGGAAGTAGCCATGCCCTTAGCTGCCATGGAGCCGGTGCAGGACGAGTGGTACTTAAAGCGACTACGCGAAATAAAAGAGACCCCTAGAAAATTCCACGGCTAGAAGATGGTGAATGGAAGGCTATATAGATACCGTCCAAACCCGTTGATAGATCCGGTGATCGAAGACCTAGACGCTCGAAGGTTGCTGGTACCAAGCGAGAGAAGACTGAAAGTCTTCGATGTCGTGCACAACGACTTACAAGCTGCGCATTTTGGAATCGATAAGACGTACCTAAGAGCCTCAGTTCAGTATTACTGGCCAGGGATGTATTGAGAAATTTCTCTATGGGTTCGGTCGTGCGATACCTGTCAGCGAAATAAGGTTGACCAAAGACCGGCAGCGGGCCTAATGGGCTGTAGGGTAATCCTACAACCTTGGATGCTAGTAGCCACTGACTTAATGGGCCTGTGGCGAAAGACAGCGTTAGGCTTCAAGTACCTAGTGGTATTCGAAGACCAGTACAGCGCCCATGAGACGCGCAAACGCCGCGACCATAATCAAGGCTTTTGAGGACCATATATTGAACCGATGGGGTGCACCGGAAGTTCTTGTGTCGGATAACGAAACAGAATAAGTCAACCAAGCGTTCCAAGGGTTAACCGAGACGAACGGAATCCGACACTCGTTTACTCCAGTGTACCACCCGCAGACGGACCCTGTGGAACGAGTCAATCAAACGCTCAAAACAAAGATCTCAGCGTACGTAGCCCAATACCATCGACAGTAGGAAATGTATCTCAAAGATTTTCGGTTCGCTTATGATACGATTGTACGTAGCACTATAGGGGTTAGCCCGGCGTACTTGAATTAAGGTAGGGAGCCGAACCCGTACAATAACCTACGCTGAAGGGCCGAAGAGCCAAAGGAATCGCTATCACCAGACCAGGAGAAATGGAGGCATAAAATTATTAAATTAAAAAAGCTACAAGACCTATTCTCCTTTAAATCATGAGAAAGCTTTCGAGCGTCAAAAAGTAAATTATAACAAAAAGCGACGTAATGCGATGTACAAAGGAGGAGATAGGGTCATGCGCATGGCCCTGGTAACATATTTAGCCTAAAAAGGGGTAAAGAGAGGATTTAATGGTTAAAAGCAAGGACCGTACGTCGTGATACGTGTTTGAGTACCTTCGATATACGAGCTAGGGACAGAAGACGGACAATTAGTAGGAAAATTTTCAGTAAAGCTTCTAGTCCCCTACCTCGATGAGGGCCCGCCTAGGAAGGGGTGAGTAGGTGAAGAATATGTAGACAACCCTTCCCAATAGTTCCCCTTATTCCTTTTATGCTCGGGGTGCAATTTAAACAGGCGCGCGCTTGGGCTAGCAGGAACCTTGGGGACTCGATTGAGGTATAACTAAAGATAATTATAGGCGATGATGCTGACGTCCAGAAATTTTTCCTTTCCACAGCCGCGGCAGTGCACCACCGAAAGGAGCACCGTAGAGTTTGCCGGATGCTCCAGCAGGTAATATTAGAGGTAATATTACAGCAAGCATATTACGCCAGCAGGCTTGGGACGTCTGAAGTCTAGCAGCCCTGGAGGGACATCTCCCCCGGAGAAACAGAGAGCTAACAGGTCGAGGCAACCCGAACCCGATTTAAAGGAAGGAGGCAATAGCCCTAACCAAGACCCTATCCAAGAACAGTAGGGGGAAGCAACAGTTCACCAGCAGAAACCGGCTGTCGACCAGAAGCACCGACGAGAGGGATGCGGCGGAAAGACGGAGGAACGGGCCCACCCCCTACAAAATAAGACGGTGCTCAGCCGGTCGGGACAGCCCGGCTCCACTGGTAACACGTGAGGGGACGAGCGACGAATCCTTGGGCGCTAAAAAGCGCAGTCGTCCACCAATGCAGGTGAGAGAGCGGGACCGCAGGCAGTTATCAAGACTTCTTCTTTTTTAAACATTGTAGAGCAGAAATGTTAGGTTAGTGAGTGAACCACGAATAGAAGATGATACGGCATAACTTGTTTCTCTTTAATTATCGAAATTTAGACTTAGTTTAGGGAACAGTAATAAGTAATGTTTGAGGTAAAACCAGGCTTGGATAAGCAAGTATATCCCCTCCTTTCAGTCAGGAACTAGAGTATCGCGGATGGTCCGAATTCAGAAGGTAAGTCCCCAAAATGAAGAAAGCTACAGACAAGACAGGTCGGGTTCACGCAAGGGACCTCATTCCGCAGAGGACGGTCCAATAAAACCCGAGGCGGGAAGGGCTAACAGAGTGGCGAGGGAACGACCACGCCGCGAAAAGGTAAATCCAGTTGGCTTCGGCTAGGCCCAGGGGAGTTGTAACGAAGTTTTAAGGGAATAACGAGTGGAGAGGAGAAAAACTTTGTGGGGTTTCGCCGAAGCCTGAAGTATGTATAATTAAAATCACGCGCGCTTGGCAAATGAAAACACTCTCAAGCCAACTCTAATACTACCAAAGGACGTTTATTTTGTTATCCGATAACTTATGAAGCACTAGGACTAGTTCTTAAGTGACGTGGAGAGCCAAATAAGAAGATGTTCGCACGATAGACAGTGTGACAGTTCAAAAACACGGAGCTGTCAACGGCAGGATGCAGCTGTCCGCCAGTGATAATAAGTGGAAGGGCCTGACACGGGAGGGACTGCGCAATAACTCCTCGTCACTCCCGAGAGGTAGCATTAACCGGAAACCGGTAGAATCGTGGTAGTACCGTGACCAGCGACGAGTGGCAGCACCAGACGGGCCACCCGAACAGACTAAACCACCCCTGTAATACCATGTGGCGAGCCAACTAGATGCAAGTCAGGGTAGCCACGTAAGAACAGTTTGCACGCGACCAATTGTCATCTCGGTAGTCCGTGGGTCACAAGCAATCGACAGCACGGATCCTACCAGATATGAACACAGGGTGGAAAGCGGCCATTGGATCTCGCCCGTCGGAACCAACCAATCAACGGCGACTGCACTGGAAAGTCGGAAGGTCTATCGGAAAACACCGGCAAGCTAGCAGAACGACGGAAAGAGGCCAGAGTTGGCTCGAGAACCGGTGGAAACGGTTGATCCAAAATCACAGAGCTCAAACCGAGGAAGAAAAAGGGAAAAAGATATGGACGCTCGAAACACGCTAGCAACAGCCAAGTTGCTCCAAAGTAAGGGTACTTTTCTTCATCCGTTATGAGTGCCTTCCCGTCTCGACTTAGATCCGCGGGAGATATTTGGCATTTTTGTTGCGATTGGGTCAGTGCGGTTAAGGTGAATGAGTGGCAGAGATCCCCACGTGGCTCGCAGCTTTGAGGGACGCTTCACTAAAAGACCCAATGTGACTAGTTGAGGTGAGCCAATCCCTCCAAACGATCAGGCAACACGATTGCCGAGAAGGCTAGTGACCGTATAGCAGAGCGCCGGTGTCTATGGCCATCTTCCCACGGAGCGCGTAGGGTTCTTGAAACCGGGTGTCTCTCCGCGTCTCTTCGCGACAGCGCAATAGTAACTAGGTTTAAAATAACGAATTCTCGGTTTGTAAATGGGGTAATTATCGCTTTTATCGGAGCAAGGAGTCTGAAAGTTAATCCTTTTAAAGTTTGATTTATTGTTGAGCAACTGTTCCTGTCCAATGCGGAAATGTGAGGTTAGGTTTGAGATCCGAATTTTTATGTAAAAAGAAATCTTGTTGTTTATTTGGATCTTTCTGTTTAATCACAAATAAATAGGTTTAAATTGCTAAACGGTGATTCGGTGATAGTAAATATTTATTAAGTGTCTTTCTCTCACTCACGAGAGTTATACATCCCCCCTTGCAGTCTTATACTCAGTGCTAGTCGGAGCCGAGGACGCCAGGACACCTTCATCAAGGTTTTGATAGGGAAGTCCCTATCTGGCGCCAATGAAAATTCAAGAAGCCTCGAGGGTTGTTCGTGGGTCAAAAGTGTGTAACCCACGAACTCGGTTCATTCGGGCGTGAAGGCAGGTAAGTGGCAGCAAAATTTTGATTGTAAAGAATGCTTCTCACCTGGGCCAACCCTCGGCCAGGTAGCGTTAGCAGCAAGCACGCTAAAAGTTGGGAAATCTTTCTTACAACGTATAAAGTGGAAGGTATCAAAACGTTTCAATAGAAAATTTTTATATCTATTGGAAAAATTGTACAGTTCAAAGACAATGCAGTTCAAAGAATGTAAAGAGACGTTGCCATTTTCAGTTCTCTTAGTTGAACTGTGAGTCAAAAAATTGTTAAATATTTTAAATGATATCATTTTAGGCGTTTAATCCCTTAAATAGTTTTTAAATTTAATTTCAAAATTGTCAAAAGCTAAGTTTTGTTCAAAATGTTCTAAAATATTTTTAAAATTTCCAAATATGATTTTAAATTATTCAAATTTCTTAAAAATTTTGTTTAACAACTGCAAAATTAAGAAAATTTCCATGAAACGCCTTATATTCTTTTTCATAATTTTGGAAATCTTTTAAAATCTTTTTAAATATTTCCCTTAAATTTTAATATTTAATGTTTAATATTTGAATTCCATATGTTTAAAAATAAAAATTACTTTTTAATGTTCCTAGGAATCACAAGTAAACTGTTTTTTTATAAAACTTTTCACAATTTTTAAAAGACTTCTCAATTTTTTGTTCCAAACCTAATAAAATATATATTTTTGTAATTATTTGAAATCATTTAAAAATTTACAAAACAAAACTAAAAATTGTAACGTTCCAAGTTTTTAGTACTTTAAAATTTTAATCATTTAAGGCTACCTATTTCGAATTGTCGTCCAATTTTTAATATTTGATTATGATTGCGGGTTTTATATGAAAAGTTAAATATTGCTGCAAATGAAATCATTGTTCTTTTTTCAATTCTTCGAACGTTTACATTAGTTGAATTCCTAAGGCTTTAATACTTAAAGTATAGTTCGATTGAACAAAATATCAAGTTTTAATTACAGCTAATCGACTAAAGACGTTTTTATCCCAAAATTTCTATTTGAATCTCTTTTAACTTGCAATTGTTTAAAAAGTTACAAATGTATCTTTAAATTTTTTAAATTGAAAATTCATAATCAAAGAAGCTAAAAATTTAACTTTAAATATAAAGCAAGCTAATATCGAAATGAATTTGAATTTGTACATAATATTTTAAAAAAGAGATAAGATAGAAAGAATATTTTTCAAAGTACAATAAGTTATCATGCGATATGAAATTTGTGAAATTTTAAGTGATTGTATAAATTTTTTTCTTTTTATTTAAAATTAATTAGTTTAAAATAAATAAATGATATTTTTCTATTTTCAATTAAGTAATAGAAGCTTCTCGTTCTTACTGACGTAATTTGTTAATGAGAATACTTAAACCAAGACTGATTAATAAAAAATATAATTAAAAAAATATATTTGTTCAAATTAGGAATTTTAATTTTAGTCTCAAAATGAAACGATGGTTTATCTTAAACTTAAATAATTATACAAATTGTGATATAAGTTTTAACATATTCAGTATCCCTTTTTTTTCTTTCAGATAACTCTAATGAAATGCAAATATCTAAGCAAATAAACCTTGGCGCCGATAACACATGACAGAATGAACACAATATTTACTGTATAATCAGAACAAGAACCAGAAGATTTGTTAGTCAAATTATCGAAGCAAGCCTTCAATAATACAGTATTTAATTATTCCTTCAATTAAAAATGATAAGGGTTATTGTTTTTTCTCTCGACCTATCATTGGTGGTTGTCTTAAATTCTATTGGTGAATATCATAATACAATAATAATTCTTATTATTAATAGGCAAGAGAAAAGAAACCATAAACTGGTATTTGAAATTTTTAATGATTTAAATGACGTTATAAAAGTTTTGAAAGATTTTAAACATTTTGCAGGTTCCAAAAATTTGCAAAAGCCTTAACTTTTTGACAAAGATTCATTATATTTCAAAAGATTCCAAACATTTTTGCTAATTCCAATAAATTAACAAAATTATCAAAGATTTATATTATTTCATAAATGATTTAAATATTTTTCATGATTTCAAATAATATTAAAGTAATTAAATAATCCTAAAAAATAAAATGTTAAAAATATCATATACATTTAATACAATACTAAAAGCCAAGTAGCTTTAACGAAAGAGAATTCACAATCATTATATCACAGCCTGTAAAACAAATTTACTTTTTTGAGTTCAAATTCATTAAATGCTAATTTTTTTTCAAATTATGCTTTCCCTTATTTAAGGCTTATTCAAAAATCTAATCTGCACAGGTCTATTTTCTTTAATTTTTTTTTTCAAACTGTTTCTAATGGGATTTTCTGTTTCTACCTGCAGAGTTAAGTTTGCAGTTTGAATGCTTACCTAATGGCGCACCTATTTCTGGAATTCCTCGTGGCAGATCTTCTCCTGAAAGGTCTTCTCATGTCAGACCTAATGCTCCGGTTTCTCCTGTCAGCGATTCTCAAGTCAGGTCGTCTCCTCCTTGCGAGTCTTCTTTTCGTGCCAGATCCAGGTCCCCTCCTGCCATTCCTTTCGCTTTCCATCTAGGTGGACTTACAGTTGACCAACTTAGAACTGTTCGGCTTATACCACATACGAATTCGAGCCGGCGGTTCAAAATTCGAAGATACATTTTTCCTCCTAATGCACCAATTCACGTTAGAGGGGAAAGAAATGTCATTTTGTCCATGCCAACCAGTGAACAATATGTACTATCAACATCCAATAGTGAAGTCTTTGCAATATTAGAGCGAAATCGAACTGCTCTCCGTGGAATTTATACATTAAGATATGGACCTCAAGAGCGGGTTAAAATAAACATGAAGAGCGGTCAGGTTAAAGAAATGAGCTCAGAAGAAATCGAGGAATCTCCGCTAGGCAGCCGTCATCCAATCTTCAGGAACTTTCAAACAATAATAGTAGACGCTTGATGTCAACAACATCACCCGGTAAGAAGGGTTTGACTAAATCCGAAATGCCATTGAATGTGCACGATTTTATAAGACTTGTCTCAATTGAAACATTTTGAATCCGCACAAATTTTAAGTCATTAAACTTATGGCATGGTAATTCTATTAAGGAAGTTTGTAATAATGCCAGCTAGTGCAGTTCGGTAACCCACAAACTTGAATGCAATATAATGCTTTTCGCGGAAAAAAGTTAAGACGCCAAGATTATTAAATTGGTTTGAAAAGAGTTCTGCGACAAAAATAGTTTCTCTGAAATAGGTAGAATATGCACTTTTTTTCTGCCCGTGGAGCGGCAGTAAACTAGCACTTTATTGTACCGCAACCAGCGGCACCTGAAGTCACAGCAAGAAGTGCGTGAGCGGCACAGTCAAGCGTTGTTTTATAGAAAAAGAGCGCTTATTTTGTCTATTTCAGATAAAGTATCGGATGCACAACGGCAGTAATGTTGTTTTATACTCAGAAAGAGTTTGATCATGTTGGCCTTCGGCTCGGATTTTAAATTTTGCAACCTCGTATAAAGTTAAACTGTACTGCCTATGGACATAATCTTCTACTACGTGACTAAATCTGTACTATGCTTCGAAAAATTCTTTTTGTGTGATAAATGTTTTGTGTTTCGTATTTATTTTAACTAAAAAACTCCAGTGAAAGTGGGTACAATAAAGATCAATCTTAGAAAAAACTTTTTGGTGGAATGAATTTGTCAATAAATAAAAATCATCTAAGATTATCCTCAATTGCCCCTAAAGATTATAAATTCAGTCATCATGCTTAAATTAATAAAATAATTACGAAAGAAGAAGGATTCGTGGACAGGTGTAAGAATCAATTCGTTTAAAAGATTTTAAAAATCTTACAGATTCCAAAAAATTTTTTTAGATTTCAACTTTCCTACAAAGGGCTTAAATATATCAAGAGATTTTATAGGTTTCAAAGATTTTTTCAGATTTCAGCAAATTTAAAAGATTTCAAAAGATTTGAATGATTTTATAAAGGACTTAAAAGTGTTCGCAAATTTAAAAAAATAAAGACTTCCAATATATCTAAAAAAAATTAAGATGTTTCACAAATATCACATAATAATTTAACCTTCCCTCCCTACACCTATTTTTTCAATCGAGTTCCGTACACCGGGTCAAATTGACCCGACCACATTTTTG
>JAAAKG020122076.1:0-38158 GCA_010014905.2 Druon quercuslanigerum
GATCGAATCGAAAAATCCGATTCGATCGGAGCACCGATCGAATGTCGAATATCCGACATTCGATCGACGCGCCGATCAAATCGAATTTCGGATCGAATTTTTTTGCTCACCTCTAATAAACAGGCAGAGCTGGGCACAGTTAATCGGAAAGTTAACTCAGTTAATCGTTAATCCGAAAATCAAAAAGTTAACTCAGTTAATCATTAATCCGTTTACCTGTAAATAAATGGAACAAATTAATTGAACACAGTATCCAATTTTTATAAAGTAGCAAACTACAAATTAACTACGTACCCTGTTCTTGAGAATTGTTTATATAGTGACAATTGCTCCACTGCAGCGCCGGATGGGATTGTTGTGTTATATTTGATGAACAAGTCCCAAGAATACAGCCTCCGTCAGAGATTGTCAGAGATTGTCCTGCGCAAGTGACTAGTAGTCGTGTCTCATTCATGACAGCATGCCAATTGGTGGAAAATATTGGTGACATGGGCAATGCAGAAAGTGATTTATTTCAAAAAAACTTTGAGTTAACGGATGTTAATGGCAGTTAAATAGTCCTTTAATCCCGATAGTCCGTTCATTATTTAATTGAAACTGATTTTGAATTAGAACTTGTATATCATCTGTGAATTGACAGTTTTAGATCCTTTCTCAAAAATCTGTTAATCTAGTGATTAATCGTTTCAACCAAATTGTTCATTATTAACAAAAGAATTAAAGTGTTAAAAGATGTAAAACTAGTATAAAAACATACTTCCAAAATCGCCGTCAGAAATCTCCAGACATTAACATATCCTTAACGTCAATTTTTCCCCCACACCTCGCATAAGTTTGATTTTACTATTTCGCAATTCACAAAAAACATGCGACAACTAATTATATTATTATTATGAATCATCTTTGAATAGCGTACCTGTTTCTTAAACTTCACTCTTTTTCGCCCTTATATCACTCCTTCCCTTATTCTGGCTAATTTTCTCATTTATTGTTAACATATAACATTAATCGATGTCAAAAATGAAGTAGCTAGTTGAAGAAGTAATATTTATTATAACTGTATATTCATCTGAATTGTAATAGAAAAAAGTACAAGTGACGTCTGTAAAAAAAAACTAAGTCTCTCATGGCTTTCTGTTTTATTTAAACTAATTTACTTAAAAATTTGTATATATTCAAAATCTCATTAATATGCCTACATATTTAATACGGCTTGGTCCTGTGTTGTTTCTCGCGATTTTTTGCACTTCCTATTTTGGCAAGAAGTTTGTGGCTCGCATCATGGCGAAGAATGTTCGAATCGGCTTCCTTCCACACATCTATGATTCCATTTTCACCTCCAGTCACCAAAAAAGCGCTCTAAAGATTTGAAATAAATATTAATTTTGTTACTTTTCTTAAAACTTCATTTGTTCCATATAATGATAGAGTGAATAATGGGTTTGCAGTGCACACTATTTTAACCCTTTAAGAACCGAGTTTTTTGTGCATGCACACACATGTCATAATCAAAAAATGCAACAATATTTATATTGTTTCAAATTTTTTTTTAATACAAGATTTTTTCTCATTTTTATACTTTAAAGAAATGGAACATATATTTATTTTTTGTAAAGTTATGGATTTGGAACTCCTTTTTGGGAACAAAAGTTCGCAGTGGGACTGAAAGGGTTGAAATAAAATAGAAAAACGATTTCCTTGAACCAGTATTTAAAACATTTCACAATAAAGCAAAATGAATCAGGGACCAACCTTGCTATATCTGTTATAATTTCGTTGCTAATATAAACACAACCCTATATTAATGAGTTGTACATTAAACATATAAGTAGTTGTAGTTTTTAAGCATAATCCAACGATTTCAACGCATGTGAAGTTACCTGCCCGGGCGAAGCGATAGCATATGTCACACGAGTTGAAACTGTTGCTTCTCTTCATACTGACATTTTTTTCATACCATTTATATTGAAAATTCGAGTGTATGATGCCTGTAAAGCGTTTGCGTTGCATGTGACAGTGTGTATTATACATTGTCAAGCATTCAACTGTTCGTGGCAGCTGTTGCAGTTTTCAGGATTTCTGGTGGTATGCCAGATATTTCGATGTTATCTTCCTCTAGAAAAACATCAATTGCTTACCTTTTTATGAACGCCGGAGGCATACACACCATTTGAAAAACACGACCACGGATGTTTTTTTTTAACTTTCAGAATGAATTACTGCAGAACGACTTTAGGCCTGATTTTCTAATTTTAGAAACATAAATATTCAGTTTAAGATTTAAGTCAATTATTATAAACAATATATTTAAAACTTTCTTGTTATACGGTGCTCAACCACAACCAAAAAAAAGTTTTCATGATTAAAAATACGTAAATATATCGTAAAAGTAGTATTTGAAATGGAAAATAACTATCAGCGAACAATTACCAGTATTGCAAATATTCTAATAAACCATTTTTTTCGAAGTATAGTTTTTCTTGTCAACAATGTTACAGTTTAATTCTGAATTCTAATAAAAAGCTGCAGAAAAATATTAATGTTAAATATTTTTACTGTTAATATTAATAATAACATGAACAAATGAAAAAATTAGCGTTTTCCAGAGAGTAAAAATTATACTTTCTGCTAAATCATGTTGCAGCTATGTCAGTGGTTATATTTCATCAAAAAACAGTGGCACGAACTCGCAATTGTTATTGTTATTAATAATATTTTAATTACACAGTCACGCATAGCAAGTTTACGCATGAATAAATGGTTCATTCGTAACTATTATTTTAGTCAGTAATTCTCAGTTAATATTTTTATTATTGAATAATAATAACATAAAATTGTGATTTTTATAAATTAAATTTGTAAAATAAATATTTTGTTATATTCTTTTACTATACTATAATATTCTATGCGGACAATTTTTTTCTTTTTTAAATCTCATTATAACAGACCTCTTCGCCGAGGGGAAATTCGGCCGTATTTACTTATTTGCCACATGTTTTGTTTCCACCACTACGCTTCCTCAGTCAGCTGAAAGAGTGAAACGGAAGATTTCCGTGCTGAATGAGGAGGCGTAGAGGGGGAAGAGAGTCATTTGGCAAAGATGTAAATACCGCCAAATTTCTTTTCGCTGAAGAACCCTGCATTATATGCACAATAATTTGTGAAGATAATGTATTTTTTTAGTACTGTTCTTGCATTAGAAGTATGTTACTATTTATTATATTTTATTCATATTTATTATCATTTGAAGAAGTTTACCGTGCTAGACGCTTAATCCATATTTTGTTTGTGACGGGGTAAATTCAGACTTACCCATCACTTAAAAAAGTTTTTTTATTTGGTTGAAAATTCAATAACCAATAATACATGAATCGGTAGAGCAAGGGCCCACACTCCAGAAAAACACGAGGAAATACTCAGGGCCTCTTAACATTGCTTATTTATTTATTTTTCTTTATTTTTCTATTATTCCATAACCTTCCGGAGGACCGCCGACTAACTTATTGTATCTGGAGACAGAACAGAAGTGATCCGGATCTACAAACTAAAATTTGAAATTACACACTGACAGCAAAAGCGAACTAAAAGAAGAAGTACGGAAAAGTGAAGTAAAAACGCGCAAGAGCAAAAACGGCCTAAGAAAAGGCGAGAGGGAAAGGGAGCCAAGAATGAAGAAGGAAGGTTCCCCAATTTGCTGCTTTACACCGCGCTGCTGTGAGTACCAGCCCCGTGTAAAGCTAAATAGGATTCAAACAACTTCAAAAGTGTAAATGATTTTTCATCACATCTTGGATTTTCAAAATGAATAAAAAAAATAAAAACTTTACAATCATACAAAAAACAAATTTGACTGTTTTTGCAAAATTCTTATTTTTAGTTTTTTATTGCAGTTCATATATTTAAGTTACATATTTTAGTTGATTGATGTTTTTTATTTAGGGATTTTTTATTAAAAATTTATTAAACAATTGCGATTAATTATGTGTTCTCCAAGCGCGACTCAGTCGAAACTCCGTGTACATACAGAGCTATTATTAAACTGACAATTTGTAAAAGAACATTTTTGTAAGCTCTACTACGAGTGGAGAAAATTAATGTTTTCTAATAAGGCTAATTTTGTATCGCGTGTCAAATTAAGGCATTATAAACTTTGTATTTTTGTATTCATTTTGAAAATCTAATATTTCATGAAAAATCATTGAAACGTTTGACGCGGTTTGACTCATAGGCCAGTCAACGAAGAACAAATATGACCTGAACTTCGAATTAATTTTAAATAAGCTGAATCGTTCACTTACAATAGTCCAGTAGCTCGCGACAATTCTCGTTGAAACTCGTTGACTAGCTAACAGCTGTTGGTGTATTTTGCAACAATGTATCGTTAAACTGGTCAAAAATTCGAGAGAAAAAACGTCATTTTAGTACTCATGAAACCCACCGGGGATGGTTGTTTAAATGCTAAGAACTAACAAAAAGTTTGACTGGCAGCTTCTCCGTGGTGCAAAATTTGACTGGCAGGCTGTCAAACATGTCAAAAATCAGAGTCAAAAAACATCATTTTAGTACTCTTGAAACCCATTGGGAATGATTATTTGAATGATAAGAACTAACAAAAAGTTAGAATGGCAGCTTTTTGTGGTGCCAAAGTTGACTGGCAGCTTGTCAAACATATAAAAAATGACAGGATGATAATTAGAACCTTCATTTTAGTACTCATGAAACCAATTAGGAATGATTGTTTAGGTTCAAACAACTAGCAAGAAGTTTGACTGGCAGCTTCTCGGTGGTGCCAAAGTTGACTGGCAGGCTGTCAAACATATCAAAAATTCGAGTCAAAAAACATCATTTTAGTACTCTTGAAACCCATTGGAAATGATTATTTGAATGCTAAGAACTAACAAAAAGTTTGACTGGCACCTTTTTGGCGGTGCCAAAGTTGACTGGCAGGCTGTCAAACATGTCCAAAATTCGAGTGAAAAAACGTCATTTTATTACTCTTGAAACTTATTGGGGATGATTGTTTAGGTGGAAACAACTAACAAAAACTTTGACTGGCAGCTCCTGAGTGGTGCCAAAGTTGACTGGCAGGCTGTCAAACATGTAAAAATGCCCGAATAAAAATTCAAACCGTCATTTTTAATCGGACACCGAATGGAGGTTTTTTCATTTTCATTAGCTTAAATATTCATTTATAGGATATTTCTCTAAAACTAATATGTATATTTAAAAAATTAAACTACTAAAATCTCAGTTTTTGTGTAAATTCGGAGCTCGCAATCTTTAAATTACATTTTTTCAGGGTTTAAAAAAATTTCGCAGGTAGCGAGCTTCGAATTTACGTAAAAAGTGAGATTTTCGAATTTTTTGTAAATATACATACTAGTTTTAGAGTATCATGTCAGTTGTTATATGCTTGTTCGCCTGTCAGTCAACTTTGGTACCACCAAAAAGCTGCCAGTCAAACTTTTTTCAGTTCTTATCATTCAAACAATAATTTCCAATTCGTTCCAAGAGTACAAAAATGACGTTTTTTTACTCGAATTTTTGACATGTTTGACAGGATGCCAGTCAACTTTGGCACCACCGAGAAGTTGCCAGTCAAACTTCTTGCTAGTTGTTTAAACCTAAACAATCATTCCTAATGGGTTTCATGAGTACTAAAATGAAAGTTCTAATTGTCATCCTTTCATGTTTTATATGTTTGACAGCCTGCCAGTCAACTTTGGCACCACCAAAAAGCTGCCAGTCAAACTTTTTGTCAGTTCTTATCATTTAAACAATTATTCCCAATGGGTTTCAAGAGTACTAAAATTACGTTTTTTGACTCGAATTTTTGACATGTTTGACAGCCTGCCAGTCAACTTTGGCACCACTCAGGAGCTGCCAGTCAAAATTTTTGTTAGTTTTTGGCACCTAAACAATCAATCCCAATGGGTTTCAAGAGTACTAAAATGACATTTTTTACTTGAATTTTTCACATGTTTGACAGCCTGCCAGTTAACTTCGGTACCACGGAGAAGCTGCCAGTCAAACTTTTTGTTAGTTCTTAGCATTGAAACAGCCATCCCCGGTAGGTTTTATAAGTACTAAAATGATGTTTTTTCACTCGAATTTTTGACCAGTTTAACGATAAATTGTTGCAAAATGCACCAACAGCTGTTAGCCACTCAACGAGTTTCGAACTATTGACCATGAAAACAAAAGATTTTGAAATTTTCATTAGTACTAAAATGACGTCCATAGAATTTTCGCGAGCTCCCGGACTATAACTTCCACATGGGATGTTAAACAACCAAACAAATTTCAGTAATTTTCAGTCTTGTATATTTTTATGAAAACGGTAAATTTTCGAAAAAAAGTTTTATAGAAAAATGTTCGGCACCTTACTCTGCACAAATAAGGTGCTTTCGACTTTTTTGTATTGTTAACTCTTTATCTGAAAAGAGGAGATAAAGAACAACTTTAAACAAAACTATTCTTGCCTGATTGAATAACACAGGCACACAAAAAAATCTTTTTCCGGATCTTGAAGTCAGACCATGTTTAGTATATGTTTTTGGGGTCGCTGAATCCGAATCCGTGGTCTAACAAACTCCAGCACGTCAAGATTTTGATTTACAAGAAACTCGTGAAATTTATTTATTCGACTTGCGTGTGTCTGCATCCTGACATCCTGAGATTCTTTGGGCCTCGGAGTAACATGGTCTAACCTCCAGAACCCGAAAAAGATTTTTTTTGTAATTTTGTCATCATTTTTGACATCAGTAAACCTAAATTATGTCCATAAGTATTTATCCTGGTTACCTACAACCTTGTATACAAAAAGTTTCGATAAACTAATTATCACCCTAGTTAATCAATTTTTTTCATCCATCTTCAGGCCTAAACTTGGTAAATTTCAGGCCTAAATTTGTCTACAAGATACTTGCAAAGTTAGAATAATTTCCCATAATTTTGTATAATTGAAAAGTAAGCTTTAATGAATCTATGTAAAATTTCTTCGAAATTCCGACCTCTTACACTTGCTCGTGGCTAATAATGATGGGCCGCTTCTGCCTCCATTTTTTTTGCTTGTGATTGGGGATAAGGGTCAGCTACTCCTTCTCATTTTTTGTTGATAGATTTCGAAGCCTATACACTATAAAATTGTCTGTACCGTCGGGTACAGAAATGTTTTGGAAGTTTTCGTTTTAAAGAATAATTTCTTTCACTAGTTTGTGTTCGTCTTTGCTGCAGTTATATTGCTTTTATCCAAATAATATCTTTTTCAACAAGCAAAAAAATGAATAGAAGAAATAGATTTTATTGCTTCATTCTTTAAACATTAAAGCGATTTGATATGACACTTTATAGATTTTTCAAAACCTGTACGAAATAATGGATTTACATGAATTATTATTATTATAAAACTAGCCCCAAGAGTTATAAATGCTGTGGGATGGATTTCGACCACTATTTTCATACTGCATCGGTTTTCTCTTGTCCCATTTGTAACATTTACTGAAATTTATTATAATATTTATTTATTTTGAGAGGTAAGGCTAATTAGTTTAAATCCAGATTTTTGCAGACACCTTGAGGGAAAATAGATACAGAAGTAATTTGATGACTATTGGGTATATTTTGAGGAGTAAGGCTAATTAATTTAAATCCACAAATTCAATAAATTTCAATTCAAAATTGTAGAAGGAAAATAGATACAGTAGTAAAAAGTTTTCGAAATGCATTTCTCAGCATTTATGACTAATTGGTTTATTTTGAGGGGTTAAGGTTAATTAATTAAAATCCAGATTTTTACAGAGACCTTGAGAAACATCTATTAAATGTAATATTAAATTTCAGGAAATTTAAGTTAAAAATCGTGAAAAGGAATATAGATACAGTAGTAAAAAGTGCTCAAAATGCATTTCTCAGCATTTATAACTTTTGGGTGTATTTTGTGGGGTACGGCTAATTAATTAAAATACAGGTTTTGACAGAGACCTTGAGAAAGATCTATGACATGTAATATTAAATTTCAGGAAATTTAAGTTAAAAATTGTGAAAAGGAATATAGATACAGTAGTAAAAAGTGCTCAAAATGCATTTCTCAGCATTTATAACTGTTGGGTGTATTTTGTGGGGTACGGTTAATTAATTAAAATCCAGATTTTTACAGAGACCTTGAGAAAGATCTATGAAATGTAATATTAAATTTCAGGAAATTTAAATTAAAAATTGTAAACGTGAAAATAGATACAGCAAGCACCTTACGAAGTGCCTACCCTCAGACACCAACTTAAGTGTACCAAATTGAGGCCTGAAGATGGATGAAAAATACTTATTAACTAAAGTGATAATTAATTTATCGAAACTTACTTTATATGAGGTGGCAGGTAACTTGGAGAGATGTCTATGGACAGAATTTAGGTTCACTGACGTCAAAACATTAACAATATAAAAAAAGTCGAAAGGACCTTATTTGTGCAGAATAAGGTGCCGAACATTTTTCTATAACATTTTTTTTTTGCTAACTTACCGTTTTCATGAAAATCAAGAAACCCTTCAAAAATATGAGTTTTACAACTATTTTGTATTATTATAAAAAATAGACAACACTGAAAATTACTGAAATTTGGTTCTCACCCGACTTCACGAATGACGATCTAGCTGCTCCTCAACTTTATTCAAGTTTTAAAATCACGAATTCCCGTAGAATCATTCAATTTATTGCGAAGAGGATAAATTTATTTACTGTACGTAAATATATAGGACACAAGATTTCAGGGCCTAAAATAACTATACATACATTTTTTTAACTACAAATTTTAGTTTATACATAAGTTTGCAGTTAGAAAAATTAATTGTTAACCCCAAAAAATATAAATTTTCAACCAGACATGAATTTTTGAATCAAATAGATGAATTTTCAAACAAGAAGAATAGTTTGCTACCAAAGAAGATGAATTTTCAACTAAATATATAATTTTCTGAAAAAAAACTTTCCAACAAAATTGTACAATTTCCCACTTTAAAAACAAATTTCAAGTTGAAGCAATAAATATTGAATCAGAAATGGACTATTTACATTTTTCAAAAACAATTAAATTTTTTATTATTATAAACCACAAAAAAGGTTCCAAAAAAGATTTAAATTTTCAAGCATAAAATCAAATTTGAAAACAAATAATTTAATGCTCAAACCAAGCAATGTCTAACGAAAACAGATATTCAAAATTTTAAAAATCAAGGTTGAAACAAAAAAAGTTTTCAACAAAATACATGAATTTTCTACCATATAGATGAACTTTCCACTGAAAAGATACATTTTTAACGGAAAATGGAACGTTTATTCTTCAAATAAAAAAATAATTTCAAACTAAATTAAAAAAAGTTTTACAAAAAAGATCCATTTTCAAACAAGAAGAATTTTTTAATCTAAAAAATTAGTATTTAATCACAAATATAATAGTTGTATTTTTGGATAAAAAGTTGAGTTTTTAACAAAGTAGTTCCACTTACAACGAAAGAAGTTAATTTTCAAATAAAAAAGATAAATTTTGAACCAAAAATGGAAGTTAAATTTTTAGTTGAAAAAATTAATTGAAAAAAATTAGAATTTACAACAAAATAGTTACATTTTCAACCAAAGAAATAAATTTACAAACATAAAGAATAATATTCATTAAAAAAAGACGAATATTCAACAAAAGAAATGAACTTTCAACCACATAGTTGTATTTCAGCTTAAAATGATAAATTTAAAACTACAAATAGAATCGTTATATTTTCAGTAAAAATATGATTATTAACCGATAGAAAAGAAGTTTTAACAAAATACTAAAATTTTCAAAAAAACCTAAAAGAATTTTTAACAAAACAGTGGAATTTACAACACCAGAAATGAATTTATTAAAAAAAAGATGAATTTTAAAATCAGAAGAATAATTTTCTACCAATCAAGATGAATTTTCAACTACATATTTGAATTTATAAATAAACAGGATAAACTCTTAACAAAAATGAAAGAGTTTGATTTTTAATTCAAAAATTAATTTCCAACAAAAAAGGATTTTTAAGTCAAAAAAGAAAAAATATCAACTTTTTAAACATTTTCATGTCAAAAAAAATTATTTTAACAAAACAGTTGAATTTTGTGTGAAACCGTTTAATTTCCAACACAAATATATGAATTTCTAACGAGAAAGTTTGCGGTCAGGCTGTGGGTTGAGAAGATTTAATAGATTTTTTAAACTAAATAGGAGAGGGAAAATAATTTACAAAAGAAAAAGCAATATATCAATATTTTTACTAATATTCTAGTTGATAAAAATTGTAAGAAATAAAAAAAAAGTTCATTACTTTTTTATTCTTTTATATGGGGATAATTCTGAACTGAAATAATTGTAAATAATTTTAAAAAACAATGAATAATTTAAAAAATTTACAATAATTTTTTAATTATTAGCCTATTCAGTCCTGCCTCAACTGCCATACGATTGAACATTTTTAATCGTATCTCGAAAAACCAAAAAGATTTTTTAAGTTTCTTGGGCTTAAATTAAAGATAAAATTTCAGGCTCTATGTTGCATAATTTTCAGATTTTTGCAACAATTTTCCTAGGTCATGCTGAAAGTTGAAGAAATCCTAGAATTTTTTTAAAACTTATCACGTGCTGTATGCTCTTCAGCAGATAAAAAAATCTGTGTGACATTACTAGACGTGAAATTTCATAGGTTTTCCAACTATTTTTTTTAAATGCCCTCTAATTTTTTTCGCTGAGTTATCGTGGTTCAAAGCCAGCAGTGATTTTTAATAGTGCTTGCTTGAATCGATCTCATAATTTCCGACGGTAGTGTAGTATAGATAAACTGGGATATCAGAAGAATATAAAGCTACCCTTTTTTTACCATGTATAAAATGGGTCCCCGTGACCTGAAGGTCTTTCGCATTATGTAACCCGCTCCCTTCACTCTTGTTCTTTAAATAAGTTTCTTTAAGTAAAGTCAATGATATAAAGCATAATGATGTGAAAAATATGCATGTAGTTTTCTTTCTTCTAAATTTTAATGTAATGGAAAATTTATCTACTAAAATGTTACCTTGTTTCGATTAGTGGGCTAGATCGATTTATATATCTTGAAAATTTAAATAAATAAAATAAATAAACAAAAATATCTTCACATAAGGAAAAATGGTGAAAAGCTATTATTTCTACAGTAAAAGAGTTTTTTAATTAATATTATTTTGCAAAGTTTAAACTGGAACAAGTCAGCTGGTTCTGTTAAAAAATGCCGAAATGCTATACGTATACGATACTTCAGGGATCATCAGTAATTAACATCGTTTTCACATTAAATAGTCAGTTTATTGTTCCTTTAGTCACTGACTAAAGATATTCCGAGTACTGAATCTCCCCTCGCTCAAAATTATGACACTTTAATGGTGGACGTGCAGGTGCACAAGAAGAGACTCAGAGCTGTGCACGGACTCAAAGTCACCCGCGACCGTGGAAGAAAGAAGATCTTGTTGAAATCTTCAATATTACGCCCACATTCTTGACGTGTCACGAATATGTAAATCACCACATCCATCGTGGAACGGACTAAAGTGGTCTCACTGATCCGCATAAGGTACGCGCTCACTGAACGAATTTGTCCATCAGAGCCTGGATGGACCATAATTATCCGGGCCAGAGGCCATTGAACAACTTGTAGTTCGTGCAGATATTCAGAAGACCATTTCTTCTAAAAAGTCTGAAAGATCTGCGCCATGAGTTGCCAAAGTGCAGACGGAGTGAGCGTATTATTGAGAAGAGAAGATTCTATCACGGTATGAGCTGCTGTTAAGGCTAGGGATGGGCGATACTGAGAAAACGTATGGATGCTGAAGTATCGATACTTTAAAAAGTTCGATCTCGATCCAAGTACCGATCTGAATGCAAAAGTATCGATAACAAAGAATCTACGTCAGAGTATCGACTTTTTTTCGGTATTTTCGGTCAACATTTCTCGACATTGATTTTACAGTTTAGGGTTTTTTCCTAAACACAGCAGTTCAAATGTGATAGGTATGAAGAAATAAAGGCTGACGTGTATACAAGTATTAACATACTTTTTATTTAAATTATTAGAAACTAGCGACTAGCGGAACTCTTGAGAAGTATCGCCAAACCTCACTTTGAGTTTTCTTTTTAGTTCCACTCATGCTATAAAACAAAAAAAGTGTCTTAAATACTAAATAAGTTCAATAAATTTCACAATGTTGCATTAAACCTGTATAATTATATAATAAAAAAGGTTAAAATTGGAATAATTTCAGGTTAAGAAAATTCCAAACTGTTTGACTTTAATTTAAATCATTCAAAGTTGTTTAAATTATAATTTTAAGGTTCAACATTTTGTCGTTTTTAAACTAAATTTTTGAAAATTATACAATTTTCAATTGAAATTCTTTATCAACATTTTATAATTTAAAAAAGAGAGCCTTTTTTAATACTTGATCGACTATAAATTCACAATACTTAAAATCGCAGTTTAAGATTCTATTTTTTTACAATTTACATAAATTGTTCAGAATTAAACAATTTCCAATTGAAAACCTTAATAATTAAAGCAATCAATCATTAGAATAAATTTGAATCGATCAAACTTGTACATTTTTAGTTTTGAATTTGCAGTAGTAAAAGTGTTTATTGATGCACCTATAATAAAGTGTCTAATTTGGGCATTTTTGCTTTGAAATTTTTGTTGTTTTTCGATTAGAAATTTATACGCTTAAAATTTTAAAAGAATTTTTAATGAAAATTTGTAGGTCTATTTTGTTAAAACTTTCATGTTTTGTTAGAAAAAATTAAAAGGCTTTAAGATTCGAAACCATTGCAGTCAGCTGTTAAAAATTTTAAGAAAACTTTAAAGATCAGAAGTGTAAAAATTTCAAGCCATTTTAAACCTATGAGCTTCAAATTTTCGGAATCATAAATATAACAATTCAAGTATTTGAGAATATCTAAATTAATGCTACAAAATGTGGATCTGTATGTAGCTGGGACATGCACTATTTAAAATCGTTATAAAAAATGATAGAAAATTTAAATAAAAAAAGCATCAAGATTTGAAGATGAACTGCTATTGGGAAGAAAAACAAAAATAAACAAAATAAAATCAGAAATTCAGAAGGGGAGACAAATATTTATATTATGCTACTGAACGACCTCTCATGAATTCATAACCGAAAGGGTTACATATATATCTGAAGATTACACTTATTACGTGAAACGTGTGCGAATTGAAAGAAAATCGATGACTGCGTGCACATCCATTAACGCAAAAGAGGGGATGGACGGGTCTGATGAATGGAGATAGCCGCTCGGTACGAGAAAACATCGACGAAGATTACACTGCGCTCGATATCGGCCACGACAGGTGGGTTTATCAGGACGACTTGCTCGACTCCTTGCATCGCTTACATAACAATGGCGTTATTATTTTGTGGCAAATTTAAAATAATAAAAATCAAAACAATGGAACGAACATCAAGCGATTCATAAGAAATTAAAGAAAATTATTTTACTTTAACCTGTCTTAAATACGAGAACTCAAATTAATTAATCACTCAATTTAATCAATGGGTCATGAGCGATTAAGATTTATAATGAAATTCAAAATTTGATTGGATTTTAAACCTGTTTAAACACGGGAACTCATTCTATGAATTATCTTCTATTACAAATCTAAAGGGTGCACACTGTTTTAATCAGCACAATAAAAATAAAAAGTAAGCTAAATAGAATCCTGGGCATTAATATTTAAGAAAGGGGTAAAAGAATTTTCTTGATTAGGAGTTTTGACATCGTTACCCGCTAATTATCAGATTCAAAACTTACAATTCTCACGTTCGCTTGTGTGATCCTACATCTTCGCTTTATAATGAAAAACCATTCAAAATTTCATTTATAGTCAGAGTCTCTAACAAAATCTTTACTTTCAGATTTAATACGCTATCAGGAATGGTGCCGATGCAAATATTCGGGACCATATATGTGACCGTTTTAGGGGTGCACCTGACGATCTTCGGGAAGCGAAAAACGTTTTAAAATCTTTAAAAAATTTCCATTATTATTTATGAGTTTTGGCGTTCTTCTAAGTACATTTCCTCTTCATTATCTGCCTTTCTAGCATGGAAAATCCTGTCAGTAGCAGCGCTATCGCCAACATAACCGTCAAAGTCAGGAAAGGAAAGCTCATGCCCTACGGCGATACCAACACGAGAACACCTTCGGCAATGATACATTTTATATATACAGGGATACAAACACCCCCTACACACACATACACACACGCGCGCGCCCGCGAATAAGCATGTATGTATGTATGTGCGTATATCTATTTTATATTATTATTATTATTATTATAGTTGTTGCTAATATTGCTAGTATTTCTAGTATTTATGGAGTAAATTGAGGCAATTGAATTTTCAGGTTACAAAAGAAAAAGAACTTTTTTTTAAATAAACGCACTTACATTATTCTAAACGGTTTTAAAAATGTTTGTTAAATAACAACTTTTATAACTTATTATTATTTATTAATTTATTGTTTTAAACACTGCAAACATTTTTGGTGATAAGTTAATTTGATGGTCAGAAAAAATAACTTCCTTACCGACAAAAAGGGGATATTATATATATTTTCGAAAATTATCACTATCTTATTATTTATTTTTACTATTTTGTTATATCATATTATTATATTATATATTGCATTTTTTTATACGTATTTCGTATACGGCGAAAATCCGAACTTCACCTATGCGCCTGCCCACTAAATGCGTTTCACTTTTATGTTTACCCAAGGCATTCAACGCTCTCACGCAAACGCTTTGATACATGATTTATTCTACACTTAGTTATGTAAGTACTATAATAATAAGTACTATAATAAGTACTATACTAATAATCATCATGTGGCATATAGGCACTGAGCAGCAAGCGATAAATTGTCGTAAATAAAATGAGAGGAAAAAGATTCAGTTTATGATTCTAGACTCGATCACGAAGAGTTTAATAGTCACCCGGACCATTGAACGTAAGAAATATTAATATTTGCAAGTGGTTTTCGTAATTAATGAAATTTAGAAGACACTTATACCCAAAACAATTTTTTTTTAAATAATGCTTGGTCTCTAATAAATTTGGGATATTCTTTTTCACGATTCAGCACAAATTACGTTAAGCAAAAAAAATCTTAATCATAATGTCCAAAACACCTAAAAATACAATTTAACTAGAGTAGTTTCTAGCGTTTATACAAATTCTCTAATGAAGTACCTTTTCATGCAGCCAACTGTCACGAATGATCTGTTTGTTTCCCACGATGTTGTAACAACTACCAAAATAATCCTTGGTAATGTTTAAACATCTTACGTGTTCCCTGTTTAAAATGAAAATGTAATACATTAGTATACAGTCATTACTTTTAAGAAATGTTTTTATGGACACGGTTATTAGACCAGAGGTTATGCAGAAGCACATTTTACATTATGTGATGAAAGCCAGACGCTGGGGCCTATATAGAGTCAATTTTCAAATTTAAACACTTTGTGCCATCATTCAGGGTTCATATACTAAAATTTGTTCTAAACAAATTAACAAACATTTACCTTCCGCTAAACATAAACGGGTTATTTTCACATATTGCAGGATTTTCACGGTTTACACTACTATACGTTCATTCAATATTGACCCCTTTCCGAAATAGGAAAAACTCAACGAAAAAAATCGCTCATAAACAAGACTACCTTCATTGCAAAAATAATTTAATTCTGCACAAATAGTCTATTCAACAACAGCCACTCAAAAATTATTTCAAAAGATGTGAAGCGGTAAAGGTTAAAAAACAGGGTCCACGGATCTACTATTTAGTTAGTAGACTTTTAATTGTCACGATGTGTTCAAGCTCGAAATGTTTTTAAAAATTCTACGAATTCAATTGTTTAGCAGAAGAGAATTGTAAAATTAATACGAAAAGCGTTATTGACGAATATTTCTTCCGGCATTTTTTTGCGCAGGAAGACGAGAGGTGTAAGCGGTACTCTCAGCAGGATCCCGAGTAGTACTGTCCAGTCCCTTATTGCCATTTAATCTTTTCACCAGATGTCGGAAGCCAAAGCAGAAATCGAAAGTTAGAGTTATCAAAGGCGCAGGACGTTTTTCTTATAGTACTAAATGCAAGAAATAAAAACAAAATAAATTATTCACATAATAATGCAACATTTTTGAAATTGTTTAACGCTTCTAAAGCAAGTACTTTAACTATTCAGTCCCATTCCCCCCACGCCTTTTGACTCTTGCAAATGTTAAAAATAGTTTCGCTATTTCTTCTTTCATAATAAAGTTTAAGTTTCTGCAAATTGAATTAGGCGTGATTTAGAGCGATACAGAAGTACGACTATCGAGCTATATCGATTACAAATGAATGCGCGATCTCAAGAGAGAGATGGAATGGTGCGACAGAGCGTAGCTCAAGCGAGTATGATCGAGGTGATCAAGCGAACGTTTTCCGAGCTAGTCGTGTCGAATCATCTTATTTTCTGAGGAAACATACGTTCGGTTGTAATTTGGTTGTTGCTCGATTTATAATAAAATCATTAAAAAGTGACTGAGTTTGTTCAGTTTTTGGATTTATGCCTTAATTTCGAAAGGTGGAAGGAACGTCGAAAAGCTTCGAAAACAAAGGAAGGAGTGTTCTTTCTCCCACTTTTGTTTATACTTGTGGGACGGTAACATTTCTGTAGTTTATTCTGAACAGCGAAACTCTGTTACAGTAAACTTAATATTTACTTATTGAAATGGACTTGCGAAAACAAAAATAAAATTGAAAATCAAGTACCATTAGACGAATTTGAACGATTCGTACTCGGTCTCAATGCCGACGGGGCGGGTGAACTTAATTCAATGCATGGCCTAAGTTTTATTGGCGAATCAGAATTCGAAAGTGACTTTACCTTACGGAATCACAGTGTGAGAAAAATTTAGTACCATAAATCGGGAAAACGAAAATGTGACAGCCCGTCATTCCATAAATGAACCACGCGATGGCGGCGAGGATATGCACCGTCGAAGTCGTCAAAATCTTCGCAAAATTGAACAAAACGCCGATAGTTCGAATGGAGATCAATAAAACCAACAACCGCTAGTTCGAGTGCAGAACCAAGCTGCGGGTACTCTGAACCCCGGGTTACAATTACTACATCGCGATCAAGACGGTGCCGACAATCATTTTCACATAAATAACCATTCTCGACCTCGGATCGAAGCGAATTTTTTTGAACCCATCATGGCTATGATTGAAGAAAACTGCCGACGCGGCTCAGATTTCGCAAGAAAAATTGACCCAGTAGTGAATATCTCACGTGTATCTCCGGCTACAAATTCGAATCCGACAGTCGACACGTATCATGTTTTATTGGATCTTAGTCTGCTGAACTAACGACGTGGGAGATGTTCGAACAAACTTTCAGTTCATTGTGCCTGAGAATTTAAGCAGTCCAAATCAGAGCCGATCATCGCCTACTGTATGGTTAAGGCCAGATTGTTTCAGCAATTGAATTTAAGTTTTGAGAAAACCAAGGAACAATTGGTGATAGGTCTCAGGGCCAAAGGTAACACTACCGGACGAAGCCAAGAAGATTTCCACAGAGTGATAGACGCCACAGCAATCTCGGCCAATGGAAGCTTTAAAAGCGAAAATCAATCCAGACCGAAGACCTCCGCTGTGTTATGAAGTGGGTGACCCAAGATATAATAATTTTACTAAGTATGGCCACATGTCGAGAGACTATCCTGAACCGCGAAGGGAACTGTGGTGTAAAAAGTCTGATGGTAAGGAACATACTAAACGTCACTGCACGGTGTCGAAGAGTAATAAGAGATCGGAAGTGAGTGAGTTGTTTTATTTGGACGATATACTTATTTCGGGCAAAGATTGGCCTGACCTAAAAAAAAAAAGATTGATTATGGTTCTAGAAGCACTACGGAAAGCGAAATTAACGATAAAAATGTCTAAATGCGAATTTCTAACATCAAAAGTTACCTGTCTAGGGCACCACATTTCCGAGAAAGGGATTGAACCCGGTAGAGCAAAATTACAGGCGATTCTTGATTTTCCCAATCTAACTTATGTACATGGAGTAAGACGTTTCTTAAGCCTCCAAGGGTTGTTCCGAAGGTTTATCCATCATTTCGCATTTATTGCGGAACCCTTAACTAACCTTTTACGTGCGAATCAACCAATCGTTTGGGAGAGAAAGAAAAAGACGCATTTATCGCAGTAAAAACTAAAATGGCATCTGGGCCTATACTAGCTGCGTTTCATCAGTCGAATTATTGGCAATTACTTGGGCCGTGTCGCGTTTAAGAATCTTGTTCATTACCATTCATTTTAAAATCGTAACCGATAGCGCGGCTCTGCTTTACCTTAACGCCAACAAAAATACGAAACCCCAGGTGATTAGAAGGAAAGGTTAGATTGTATTCTTACAATTGTAAATAAGATCGACGAGATTGTTACGTAGTAATATTCCGACGAAGGTTTAAAATTAAAAAAAGAAATATTAGGGAAACCGATCCATTTAAGAACCAAGCTAGAGGTTGATGAAGTAAAATATACGAATTGCATGACGGTACTATTTTTAAGCGAATAAAAGATAGTTTAAAATATGTAATTCCAAAAAAATCTGCGTAGAAGTATAGTCGTGCGATTTTACGATTTGCAATCATATCAAGGTTTAGAGCGTACGGTAGCGCGAATAAGTCAGCTCGTCTATTTTTCTTCGTTGCGAAGGTAAGTGAGAGAACATATATACGGCTGCATTCAGTGTATCATGATCGAAGCTAAAACTGGTCGTCAAGCTGGAGAGCTTCACGCTGTACCCCCTCGAAGCAGACCCTTCGCTAAAGTACACATGGATTACGTAGGACCGTTTGTCACTTCGAGTGAGGGTAACAAATACGTTCTGTTTATGAAAGACACACTGACAAGATTCACAATTTTATGGGCAGTCCGAAACACCAGGCATCCACAGGTTAAAGTATTAGTTGCCCGCTATTCAAGCCAACGTGAGGGATAATGAAGGTCGAGACTGGGACAAACGACTAGCTTTAATATACCGAGATTTAAATACCTCGCCAAATGCTACCAGAAGTAGAGATCCTTTCCAACTCCTGTATGAATACACTCGTCGCTAAGATGAAGGAAGATTGCGGGAACTGACGAGGGGTGAAGAATATTAGCAGCCGAAAATACTACAAGAAGAGGCGAGGTAGAGAATTTTACAGAGCAAGAACGATATAAGAAGTGTTACGATGAAAACCGTTAACGAATGTAAAATATCAAATCTGAGATATCTTCTTTATGCAAGCAGCTAAGCAGTCGACTGGAGATTCAAGAAAATTACAGTATATATTTTTTGGTCCACTTTTCATAACTCAAGTCCTACCTGGGAGTACGTATCGAGTCGCGACACTACAAGATGATGCTCCCGGAAGAAGATACGCAACAACAGCTCACGTGAGTCAACTAAAAATATGGCGTCCTACCCTTGAAGATAATTTTAGTTTCAATAGTGACGAAGATGAACCTAAACCAAAGAAAGTGAAGAAAGATCAGGTCAGATAAACAAACGATGTTATCCTCAAAGAGAAATTACCAAAAGAAAACGAACCTCCAATTATCCTAAGTAAAGAGTTTTTATAATACAATTTAAGGCGGAATATACACCTGGATGCGGGAAAAAATGCGATTTTCGTGAATTTTTTTAAAAAGCCTATACGAATTGTTGGATTGATTTTTTTTCTAAATAAAAGTATTCACTTTCGAGAACATTTTATTTATTTTACAATATTAGATCAATCAATCTTTCAACTGCCGAAAAAAGAGGTCCTTCGCGGTGAGCACTCTCGTTTAATCTATAATCATCAGAATAAAAAAAAACAAACACGACTATAATCTAGTCTTTGTCGTAGGGGTTTTCAAGATTATCTTTATTTGACAAAATGGCGGGTGGTTGAACTCAAAGTAGCGATTTTTGAGCAAAAATTCGTCCTTATTTTGTCGATAAAACAAAATCTGAGCTACTAAAAAAAGGCCCTACGACAAAGACTAGATAATCATGTATATAATAAGCACAATAAATTGCAAGTTGATTGGTAAAGTGGTTTTCGAGTTATTGTGCTCACCGATTTCGAAAACATGGTTTCGAGAAAAACGCGATTAAAAGTTTTTCAACCTATCTTTGTGGTGGCGAGGCGCTTCCGCATAGGCGTGCACTGTATCTTTATTTCTTCGATTTTTTTCACGAAGGCCTAAGACCTTAAGGGTCCAGAAAACACAAAAATATAAAAATCGATTTTTTTTACCATTCTAGGTGTATATTCCCCCTTTAGTTTTTGCAAACTGAATTTACCGCGATTTAGATCAATATGGAAGTACAACTATAAAGCGATATCGATTACGAATAAATGTGCGATCTCAAGAGAGAGATGGAACGGACCGGCAGTGCGTAGTTCGAGCAAGTTTGATCGAGGTGATCAAGCGAACGTTTTCCGAGAGAACGATCGTCCCTTTTCGTAATTCTATTGGTATAAGAGTAATTAACACAAAAACTTCGTCAGCTTTGCGGCAGTTCCAATATAGTTTTAAAAATTATGGTTTTCTAACCTTGTTTAATTTCACGTGTGACCGCTGACTTTTTAAAGCGATTAATCGATCAATCGACTAATTTAAAATCGTTAAAAACTTTTTGTTTGCATTTCCTTAAATGATGTGGTCTAGAGTATAAATTCTGTTAATACATTTGTTAGAAGTTAATAAAACACATATTTTTACATTCTCATCCTAATGAGAAGGCATTGGTTTGGCACTTCCTTCAAGAACACTACGTTGGAATTCTGCTCAAGCATGCAAGTCTGTTTATACCATGCTTCTCACTGGTCCAGATACTTAAGTATAGGACACCCTGTTGCGTCTCAGTAGTTCTAAAATTTAATAAAAATTATTTTTCTTTGGTTTACGTGTACTAAAAATTTTACTTCATTCTCTCTTTTTTGTAATTCGAAAAAAAACACCATCCTATCTTCTCGGCAGAGATCCCCCCGAAACAGCTTTCGCATTAGCTCAGAGGGTGTTTTACTCCCTTTATCCTTCGATGCTGGAAAAAATGCCAGAAGAAATATTCTTTAATAAAGCCCTTCATATTAATTTTACAAATTTTTTGTTAAACAACTTAATTCGTAGAATTTTTCGAAATAATCTATGCTAGATGACGTCACTAGACGAGAGAGCACACCAAAACTGTACCACTACTCCACTTCTTCAAAAGAAATGGAAATGAAAGCGCACAATGTGTTTTGATCGAAAATTTCTCCTAGCTCCACATGTATGTTTTAAGTGGATCCAATATTTCCAATAGTGTGATAAACATATGTACTAGAACAATCAGAAAAACGTTTGTTTAGATTAAATAAATAGTATGTTTGACATATCGTACAGATTTTTTGTTAATTAAAATATAATGGGAAAATATATATAATTTGCCGAACTCATGCAGGCCAGTCCACTCAGCTCAAGTTGCACAGGAGATGAAAACGAAAATAAAGCTGAAAACGCGGAGCAAGAACAGAGGGAGATGGTATTCTTTATTAGCTTTCGGTATCATTGATATGTACAAGTGCACATTATCTGATATAACTTAATGTATCTAAAACCATATCTTGTAAAATTTTCTACTATGAACTTTGACACTTCTCGGCGAAACGTTGCCGATCTGTCCTCCCTTTTCAAACTAGCTAATACACCATTGTATAAACGCATTCCATTGCTATAAATACTTTTTTGGCCTGCCATTGTTCGACTAAATCCTACTTTCCCATTTTCTGCTTTATACAAAATGTAAAAACGTATGTTTTTTATTTTTTTCAGTCATGCTTAGCTTTTCGTGAATTATCCATCAACGGATATCTTTGGCTTAAAGTACACTTTTTGCCACGCAATAGGTTATGGTATCATCCGCAAATAATTTCAATAAACATTTACAAATAAAATCGCCAATATCATTTTCAAATTATTCATAAAATGGTCCTAAAGCCGAGCCCTGCAGCACACCATTTTGGGAACTCATACTAGACGATTTCATAATTTCCCGTTTTTTATACTGTTCTGTATCTTTTAAATAGTCTTCAAACCATTGCAAAACAGGCCCTTTTTCCGTAAGCTTCTAATTTCTTTAACAAAGTGCTTCTATTTTCCGTTTCAAAATTAATTGGTCTGAATTTCTCACGTTTATTCTTATTTGCAATTTTTGGTATCGGTTTAACTGTATATTCTTTCCAATTGTGCGGAAATTTTGCCTTCCTTTAATGAATGATTTATAATATCTACAAATTTATTCCAACTTACTTATTATTTGATTAAGATCTGCTAGGTTTATTTGTTTAGTCATTTATTTCATAATTTGTTAAATTTAAGTTAACAGAATTACTTATGCTATTGTTAGATATTAATTCAATCATCTCTTTTGACGTATTATTTATTATATTTTTCGGGAATTCCTTCTTCATTTTTATATTCATCATTTTGAAATGTCACCTTATCTATAATATTTTTAGACTGTCCTTTTACAAGCTCTTTGATTGTTTTCTACATTCCTCTCTGGTTATTTCTGTTTTTTGTTAATCTATTTCTCTCTTCTATATATAATAATCCTATAAAAAATTGACCTTGAAAATTGACCTCAAGGTAAAAATTGATAGTACAGTCAAATGTCCCCCTCGGTCCTGGTCAACCTTTGTCTAAGCCATTTCTTTGTAGATAAAGTATTTTAGAAGATATCTGGTCGTTAATCAGACATTTAACTTTATTTTTTACCTTTCCAATGTCAGAAAAACCATTTTTCCACAGGCCATTTTTGACGTAAAATTTCCCGCTTTTTTCAAATTCGTAATCGAAAATAGGCGTTCTCATTTTATAGAAGGGTCTTACCAGCATTTGACCTAGAAAATTTACCTCAAGGTGATAATTGACGATACAGTTAAATGTTTCCGCCGGTCCTGGTCAACCTTTGTTTAAACCATTCTTTCGTAGATAAGTATTTTAGAAGATATTGGAAATTATAGACAATGTTACAAATTTAGGAGGTACGTTAGCGGCTTGGATTCAGAAGGTACCCAAGGTCGAAGAATCATGGATGATAGATGAAGGAAAGATGCAGAGGCTGAACTCAGGAGAGAATAGAGCCGAAATAAAACAAGGTTGGGGTAAATTGAAAGGTTCCGGACTATGCTTTGAATATGATGCAACAGCGAAAGAGAAAGAGATGAGTTGACTGAGGACTGGCTGATGAAGGAGACGGTTAGAGTGGAGGGCGCCGGCTTGAAGGTGACAATTAGGAAACACGTAACGAAGGTAGAAGTATCCTTGTGTTAGGGCGAGGAAACGAGGTGTATAGTAGTGTCAGGTATAGACGCACAAGACGCAGCCGGGAAAAAGAAGAATATTGAGAGGGAAAGGTCAGAGAGCCAAGAAGAAGTATAAATTGTGAAGTGTGATGAACAAAAAGTAGCGTATCGTAGTGAAAAAGGGTTGGAAAATTGGTGTTCGATAGGGAAAAATGAATCTGGAAAGTAGAGACGATAGGATACACTGAGTACGAGGATGAAGGGCCTCCGTTCACTCAGAAGGTTATAAAATGGGACGGAGAACTCAGTTATGTCAGAAACAGAATCTGAAAAACAGAGACTATAAGAATGAGAATATTCATAAGGTGACTTTGCAAAGTCTTGTTGACGACTCTTAAACTCGTGAACGGGAGAGAGTATGAAGAAATTCGATACAATATTCTTAAAATAAAGAAAATTTGTTTAAAGGTGTTGGATGAGCGTAACCAAAAAATGCAAAAAGTGTGGAATGACTCTAGTGTCCACATAGAAAAGTACTTTTTGTTTTTTGCACTAAAATTGTAAGGTTACCAAAAACTGCGGTGCCTGTGAGAATGTAGAGCATGTAGAATGTCCAAAAACATTTTATTCGTGCCCGAGAACCTTCCAAGATTTATATTGATCATACTTTTAAGCGCCCAGCGCGATTTAAATAATTTGATGCCGAAAACGGACACAGTTCAAAAAGAAGTATTGGGCATCACAGTAGCAGCTGCAATGTGGGTTTTGTAGGTTTGTTTATTCGCGTATGAATTTTAGATTATAAAGAAATTTTATTCTCAGATTTTTAGACTGAATAAGTAATTTAGGGAATTAACTTATGGTTTCTGGTTGTATGCTAATTTGGAATGATAACTTGTTCAAAAATGACAATTTCACATATTTTGCGTACGAAATAGTATTTTTTTTATTACAAGAACCTGTAAAAGAACTTGAATTACCATAATGTATTGGAGGTTCAAGCTACCAAATTAATGCGATTATACATTGCATTTATTCAAATTAAAGGATAACGAAAGAGAAAGTATATGGTGTATTTCTAAACGAAATAAAAAAAAAGCGTTTACTAATTCGACTTAACCTAACTTGCGACTATCACTACACTTAATTTACCAGAGGGAAGGAAGGAGCGAGCAAGGATTCAGTTTTTCGTTTTTGGATCGTAAGAAACTTATTAAGATCATACATTTTTCTGTAGCGTCGCACATTGTAGAGATCTGCGCTGAGCCCGTATTGCCGTTTCTATTCTCGGTACACTAAGATGATTTGCAGGCTCGACACAAACTTCTCGGTACGAAACGATATCTGCTTGTTTTTTTAGTTAAAGTAACGAAGCATCTAATCGTCTTTATGTGACTTAAATTCATGTTCTACCTGCCGTCAACTAAATTTAAGAAAGTTTTTACGTTCGTTCGTAGATCTACCTGGAAGGGCCCATTATATCTGCCAAATTAAGTTCGAGACTGTCATTCGATGCCGTTTCGGTTTGTCCAGATTTTCCAAAAACATAGGTCCGTTGGAGCCAATTTTAAAGTGCAAGGTCCATTTATGACAACTCAGAAATAAGGGGTCCGCTCGGTCGTAACGTTTGAAAAAATCGTTCCTGGCCAATGAGTAAAGTTAATTCTTACTGACGTCGCTCTCTAGCTCAGTCAAGCATCAAATGCAGACGGGCAAGAGAAACAATCTTTTTCCGGATTCCTTACTACTTCTCGCCGGTACAAGAATTGGTAAAGAACTGCTATGAGATTCTTGAGTGCAAGCGTGAAACTTGGGACTTCAGAAACCTTACAAATCTGAGTCTGGTTTTCGTGATTCTAAATCTTTAATTTTATGATTCTACACGGAAAAAAAATTGCACTGCGTGAACGAGCGAATTTAAAATTATCCTGATAGAGAATTAGTATATCTACACCAGATAAATAATTTGGTTAAATTATACAATTATACATGTTTGACTGAAAGAACACTTTTGACACAATTGCTAAACCAGAGAAATTATTATTTTCAGTAAATTGTATATTTGTTCAATATCGTAGATGAAGTAAAAAATTTAGACGAAATGGAAATATATATTTCAATAGCAACCACTTATTCGTCAGATATGAAGATTTCGACTACCGCTGTAGAGCTATACTGTAAATGTCTGCGATTTAATTGAATAATGTACTTAAAATGGCGGCGAAAGTTGAAATATAATATTATCTGGATGAAAGAAGGTAAGTAAAGCTTTAGTTTTACAAAATAATAATTAATAATCAAATGAGATACACGATTTGTATCCGATTATTATACTTTCTTATTCTAAGCAACTCGAAGTCAGTTCGCAAAGTTCGCGCCATTTCGGAAGGTTAGGTTGGTTAGATTAGTTTGTTATTTCTTAAGTTTAAGTCTTTTTCGCCGGTGCGTTTTCGTGCGATCTCCAGTTCTTCCACGTTGTGTCAATGTTGTTTCTGTTTAAATTTACTATTTACAGCAAGTTTAAATATATTAAATTATTCAAAAATGGCGGATCAGTTCGTAAAAAATATACTCAAACATTGGAAGTCATTGTTGCATAGTCCGCATTTAAAGAATGCAAATAAAAATTAAACTGTGTTTCATTCATTTATTGTATTATTAATGCTTTGTTCATCTCCTTTTACTTTAATTTAAAATTAATACAATTATGGTTAAATGTCCAATTTGACTATTTCTACATTGTCATTTAATTGAGTTAATTATAATACAAAAAATATAATGAAGTTTAAAGAGTTTTCAAATTCATTATATAAAAGATTAATTTAAACAAATTTATACCAATTAAAACTTGCTAACTATTTCTAAATTAAAAAGGGGCTATTTTCCATACTTTAAGAAATTACATATACATATTTAATGGTTGCACGAATTTAAGAAATAAAAAGAATAATGTATTTTTAATTTACACTTCATAAATGTCACATAACGTAACCTACGTAATTATAAAATCTAAAAATAACCTCATAATCTTTTCTGTTTCTGTCGTTTGTAGGGTTATAGTTACAGCAACTATAAATTTCGATTATCATTCTTTTTGAATTTAAATATTTCTGTTCCTGCTATACTTAATGTTTCTTTTGACTACACCCTATCGCCAAAACAGTGAAAGTGGTAAAAGATATTCACTTTAGCTGTTACAGAGAAAGTTCCACATTTTCTCGTTCGTTTTAACTAAACGTTTAGTAGCCGCAGGAATTAACTTCCCTGTCACAGCTACACTTTTTTGCGTGTATAGTGACTTTGAACAAGATTTACGAATTGAAGAACCCCTCCGCTGAGGTAGGACAGTTTTGCAAGAATTGCTAATTTTGATTTAATGGACGCTTTAATGCGACAACTTGGAACAGGACTATAGAACCTATGAACAATCCATTAGCTTTGAGTAATAACTTTGAAAGCATTTTGCAAATATAAACAATTTTTAGCTAAACAATAGTTATTTAAATAGTAATTTTAAGGTTTAATGACTATGGGTCGGAGCTTCTGTCAGAAAAGATCGTTTGTGTACACGCAGAAAAAAATCGAAGCAATATAGCAACAGCACTTCTCATGCAAGTATAGTAGGGATTTTTCTGGTTATCCTTGTAATAATTGATGGAATTTAAGCACGGGTATATCTTATACCTGGAAATATAAGCATTCTTTTCTCTAAGAGCAATATTACGATCGAAAAAAGGGTTAACTTTACCGTCCTGAGATTGCAAGCAACCCTCTTGATTTCAGCATGGTTTTCTGGAAACTAAGGTATCAGGCCCCGACTACTGATAGCGTTCTGTCTTGCAAGTTGATGCCGGGGAGCGCATACGTGGCTTAAGACCTCCGTTGTAAGAAACCCATACCGAATTCGGAAGGGTTTCTGGCAGCCAGGGTACGGTCAAGTAAAAGCTTTTTTCAAAAGGCGATACTACTTTCAAAATACAAACTCGAGCTGTAATACCATGCGTGGCACGGTGTTTGTATGAATGCTCTTCTTATGGAAATTCGTAAGGTCCTTTTCTATTTCCCCTCTTTCTTATTTCTGCACAGTTCATGCGTCTCTCTATTCTAGTATCTAGTAGCTGTGAAAAAGATTTTCGTTTGTGGAGCGAATTTGGCTGTTTCGAAATAGAAAATTAAACCCTACTGGATATGTTGTGGAGGTTCATGCCGATTCCAAAACGTCCTAAAAGAGCTTTCTAAGACCTCATCTTCAGTCTGTGCATTACGTTTGAAAATTTGAAACCTCGAAAAGAATTATGTAAGACAACAGTTGTAGTAACAGTATCATAAAAATAAATTTTTAAGCGACATATGGGCGATATGAACTATTTGTGAATGCTAACATCTCCTCAGATCTTGGCCAGGATCACAGTATGTGAAAGGAGTCCATTTTCGGCACCAAATTCTTCAAATCGCGCTCTGGGCTCATTGGAAGTATAATTATTTAAAAATTGTTATAATTAATATAAATATTGGTACGTTAATTGTTTGCTTCATTAGTAGAAGTTGCGAGCGAAAGTAGTTTTTTTCTAACATTGTCCGTGCTTTATCTCTCGCACATCGAATGTCGTAGTTGAAAACCCATTGATAATCTCAAATAGTGGAGCCTATTGTAAAACTAACAAAACTACGATTTTCTATCTTCTTGTCGAAAGTGAAAAAAATGTTCACTCTGCACATTCATTAATTGAAGCCTGCTCCACCAGAATGCATTATGCCTGTTTCCAGTTTCAACTGACTGTAAAATAGAAGAGAACAAGTGACTTCTAGAAAAAGAAAAAATACACTGTTGTAGAGTATGATTTAATTTAAGTACTCTCCAATCTCTGTTCTGATCATCTCCAGACTGCCTCGAACTGGAAAGCTGTCACGCCATGTGCTTATCCTTTTTTAGGAATTCAATAAACATTTATTATTATTATTATTTTAAAATGATGATATATCTGCAATCGACTACGAATTTAACACTTTATTTTTGTAATATGAAGAACATTTACCTACTTTCCTTAACAAAACGCATTAACCAATATCTCTAGAAACAGATCGTTTTTTAATGACTTCAAACATGTACTAATGACGGCCCTAAAATCAGTAGTAATTGGGAAAAATTTATAATAAGGTTTATATTCCGCAAAACTCTAATTGAACATTCATGGGTAAATTTCCGGGGTACGATAAAAAAATCCTTTGAAGGATTGAAATTAAAAGCGAAAAATAATCATTTTTACCCATTCTCAAAAACACGTTTCTAACTTCTAAAATAAACAATGAGAAATATTTGTAATTTTTTACCCTTTCATCTTGTGTGATCCAGTCAAAAGGAAAGGTTGTCCAAGCATGTCCGTAGTGTGTACTCTAACCAGGTAGCAGTTTTCAGGATCTTCATTCTCAAAAAAGAAAATTTAATAATTATATCACTGTACAAAAAAATACTTCTATACAGACTTTATTATAATGAATACATTATAAGCATATGTTAGAAACATATTATTGTAATGAACATATATTGTACAACTACGATGCCAGTATTTTCATCTGTAACTTCCTTATAAGATCTTTATATCTGTCTCTCTTTTCATTCTCCTTGGTTATGTTGCTTTTGTCAGCTGGTACCGAAAATTCGAAAACTAAAATGGTTCGTTTCTTGAAGTCAAGGAGTACGTACGTGTCCTAGATGATTGGGGTGTGCATGACACGCTCTGCAACTATCATCGGGAATCTCTTGGCTCAAAATGGGGCGACAGTAGGCTAAATTGGACACGGCACCGTCTTGGCATACAAAAATGTAACTCTTAGTGCCAAACTTGAATCCGGGTGATGTAAGGGAAGAAAACTTCAGTTCAAAGGTCATCGATTGATCCTCAACATTTCTGTGAAAGATGCCGTGCATCCTCTTGTCGAGGAGGTGTGCGTGGCAGTTTTTATGAAACTTTGGTTCAAGTGCTTAAACTTCGTATACTTTTGAAAATGTTTGGTCCTAATTTCCTCTATCTCCCTGTTTTGTCAAAAAATCCGCCTAAATCCGAGGATGTAGAAACTTCTTGGAGATAGATAAACAAGATCCCAAAAAGACTGAAATTTCAAGACCAGATGGCATCTTAACCTCATATCTAAAGTAGGAGACGCTCATTCAGCTGTGTTTTATTTCAGGAAAAACTATATTACGACCGAAGAAGGGCTATTTGTTCCACCCAGATAACTGCAGGCCAGTAACTTGTTTAAGCACGCTGTAAAATATTTTTACAGCTATCCTAAACGACAGGTTTTTTCAAGGAATCGGGTTTGTGTGGAGAAAGAATTACGAACTACGTGGCTCGAAAAAAGGTGCAGCAGACTAGATTTTCTATCTCATTTGGATATTATGATATTAAAACGAAGAGTCACCTATAAAAAGGGCGTTTTTTAGGGCGACACAATGAGCCCTCTAGTCTTTTTCATTACGCTACTTAGTCGTGATACAGGAGATGATTGGCAAAGGAGTTATGCACCATAAACTGACATGCGGGCTTAAGATTGTGACAAATGAAAGTTAAAAATATTTTATTGCTAATAATCTGACCAAACTCTGCATAAAATTAAAAAAAATAAACTAAAATATTCTATGTCCAATAGGTTCCGAGTTACGATCATTTGAAGAAACCCGCTGTTGATTTTTTGCGAAAAATTAAAACTTTCAGAAATGACTCTCTACCATTAAATCTATATATTTGATGAAAAGGGGTTTCCACAGATTTGCAAAAGTACACTCGATTTGCAAAATAATAATCTCCCAAAGTTAAAAATTTTCTGCATATTTTTTAGAGGTAAATCACATGGCTTCAGTTTCTTCAAAATAAATCGTTTTATGTTAAATGTAGAAAAGCGGGGTTTTTCTTCAACTGACCTTCGCTCGGAACACTTTCCAACTATTTTTTTTTAGTTTTAAGCAGAGTTTGATCTACTTGAATTTTAGTAACCCTTATGGCGAAAAGTTAAACTCGCGACATTAAAACGCAAGTAGAAACTTTCAGGCACGTTGAAATTCATATCCCTTTTTCTAGTAAGAATATAGAATATAGTAAGAATATAGAATCAGGAATTCTGCAATGCTTTGGAACACTATAATTTTTTAGATATGTTTCATAGGTAAATGTGGCAGAATTTTTTTTTATAAATTCGTGAATTGACATATAAAATTATATTATACTAAAAGTTTACCTGTAAAGATCGAAAATGGCTACGTTCAAATTTAGCATATGGAGTAGCTCCATCATAATCCCACAATTGTAAAGAAAAGGTATGAGTTGTGCACCACAATTTTTCGTTATTCAGCCAACCCAACCTGTCCTTAATACAAGAAATTGACAACTGCATGAAACTAAATGATGAAAAAATGATATAATAATAATTCTTTACAAAAGTAATTGTTCACAACTTACCACTGACGACTCTGTATTTAGAGAGTAAGTTAGTGCAGTATCCTCTGATGATTGTGTTAAATCAAATACATTAATGAGACCATCTGTGCTACCCGAAGCCAAAACATCTCGTTTATTAGAATGAAATGATAAACATGTCACATCGTCCATATGCGACTGCCAATAACCTCCTAACAGGTTGTTTTTACTACCTGTTTTTAAATTACTGTATCTTATGTCCCAGAACAGAATAAACGCATCTCCTCCTATGTGTTCGGTGCCGCCTGCTACAAGCCTTTCGTCGCAACTGATGTCAAAGCTAGCTAGGGGTTTAGCTTTTCCGTCTTCTGAAATATCTGATAGGTACGTTTGGGTTAGTCTCTTTTATACTAAAACTCGCATTATTGTTAAAAAATTTTTAATGTGTAATGGCAATAGGGCATCAGCGCTAAGATGAAATCATGAAAGCGAATAAATGTTCCCAAACAATATAGATTCAGTCAAAAATAATTCAAAATAGAAGAAATTACTTTCGAAATATTTTCTTCTCAATTAGGATGAAGAAAATAATTTGAAGTTAAGGTTTTTATCTACATGGTCTTCAATTGATATTTTTCGTATGTTAATTATAAATTTTATAAGTTGTGAAAAAATGTCTAGTTCCACAGGGATCCAAACCCAGGTCTTTCATTTTGGATCATGTAGACGAAAACATTAACATCAAAATATTTAATGCAAGTTATCTGGTCAAAACCATAACATCAAAAAATATAAATTCAAAAATGTTTGAATAGCAAAAGTAAATCATTTCTAAGAAAATAAGAAAAAGAAAAATATTTTATGTAATTTCTATAATATTGAATTGTGAAATATTCTCCATAACATTTTTTACAGTTTCTGAGTACACTTTTAATATTAATATCTGTATAATTTTGCTACTTTTTATCCAGAACACAGTCAAAGACTAAAGATATCACCAAATTCTCCAAAAAGTCATCAGCCTTTACTCAGATATAAGACAAAATGTGCACCCCCGCCACTGAATGGTTGAAAGGTCAGTAACAGAACAGACTATTGGCTTCAAAGCCCTCAAAATGGCTTACGCTAGGGTTTTTTCGTCGCTAATATCAAACCTGAAGTCAGGTTGCACGTCTGCAAATACACAGCATTCTATCAGCGCTTTCTATCGATTGCCTGGATTTACTACCAAAAGGCTTACGATTCAACATATTGTAGACTTAGCATATGTCTGATGAAAAGCTGAAAGGTTCAACCATCAGCCAACTTCTCTTTTGACTCACATTATTGCCATTACATCGCGTACTTCGCCATTCCCAAGGGTACTTCTACGGCAAACCATGAGAGACCATCATACCTGGGTGTATCACAGAGTCGCATTAAGGACCAAACATCAATAAAGGATCCTCTACGATGCAGACACAAACTTCTTATCCGATAGATTTGGTTCTCCAAGCTGTCGACGAGGAACAAAGTATGTCCAGCGAACATGCTTCTCAACCCGGAAGTATTCTATTCATTTGGAGTGGTTCCATGGACGAATAACGAGCTCAGATCCCTCGAAGGTTAAAAGAATCGACTTTTTGCTTTTGCATAAATTGCATCTAAATGATGCGTAGAATATATCTCTAAAGTAATTTTTCGATATTCGAAGTCTTTGACAATTTACAGCGTAGCGTTCGGTAGCGTTCGGCCACGAAGTAATAATGAGGCCGATCATACTGTACAAAGCGCCTCGAGTTTTGAATGTGGTAACTGCGTCTTTACTGCTAAGCTTAGAATTTTTTAACCAGCACTCTAGACTAATCGCGCATGCGCACATATATAACTTGTTCAACGCTGAGAGATTTGAAGATAAAATCCGTCCGAAAAGATTTTTGTACGTGCTTCAGAGAAACTCATTCACTGATGTTACAAATTGATTGCGTCTTTCAGGAACATCAGTAATGGTGCTAGGAAAAAGTTCCAGGTCATCAATCCGGCGCGCTGATGGGCTGCCGCGTCTTTGCAGCCGCGCCTGTTTATTAGCAGGTTTTCTCGGCAACCCGCTACGCCTGTTTTAAAGCCACGTTTTTCATACATCTCTCTCCTCATAAGCTTCATTCTTTGAACAATCCTGTCATTGCGGACAGCTGTAAAGATAATTTACAGCGTGTTCAAACAAGTTATTGGCCTGTAATTCTAGGAGTCGAACAAACCGCGTTTTTTCGGTAGAAGTATAGTGCGTCCGAACACCATCCACTGCGGTAAGGGCGTCTTCTGTTTTAAATATGAGGTGAATCTGCGTGCCAGATGTTGGTGTATAGAAGTAAACTTCTTCCATCAGAAGTTTTTTTACCTCTTCGACAGTGATTGATAGATATTCATTCTCAGATGTTATGCGGTTTTGGGAAAGCTCCTTAAATTGGATGTCATTATTAGTTTTTTCTTTTAATTCCAGTGGTGTCGGCATCTTGTATACTTGTATGGCTTGTATATTGGGGTTTCCGTATTTTTTCTAATGAAAACTCTACCGCTACATATCGACCGATTTATTGTGCTAGGAATGGTGCCCATGTTTTTGGATGTGTTTTACACCGTACTTCTAACAGTGAGTCTACTTGTGACATTATTAAATTCAATGTTCTGGATTGAAAGTGCAGCCACACCTTCCAAATCGAAATTATCATTATCGCTTTGCATAGCCGTAGGGTCTGCCATTGTTATTCTAATTTTTCCTGATATTAAGTTTCACATAATTTTTAAATTGCGTTACTATTTATATATACAGGACACCATAAATAAGCATCCGGTTTGGTTTCTTAATTTAAAACTTTCAATTTTCAATTTCATTTTCAAATATCTTAACTAAAATCGTAATATGTGGTTTAATGTTCCTGAGATCGAAAATAAGTATTGTTTTGTTTTAAAACCCTTGTTTAGGAGATACGTCGCGTGATCTTGCGAGCGACTTGCGGGAACGCCCACTGCACGTGCGAATTTATTGGCGCGCTTGAAAGATTCACATTGTTAGGCGATTGGAATATTCAGCAACAATCAAGATCTATAATGCTTTTCTTTCCCGGTTTGATTTCCCCTAAATTCTTCCTTTTATTTGTAAACAAAGTCTAATCTCATTATTTTTAAACATGAATTAATTTTAGTAACTTACTAATTAAATTTTTCTAATTAATTTCCGCTTTGATTTCGTTGACGTACTTCGTTTGAGCTTTGAATTACGATATGCGAATGCATATTAAACTATTTGTAAATACAGGGTGTAGGTATAGGAATGTCATATGTGTAAATATCAGTATTTCAATAGTACTAAAAATTCGGACAAATAACCGGTTCTCGGCAAGTTTGATTTGTTTTTTTAATGGAAGTGTGTAGAATTTTAGTTTGGACGCCAGGTATTACGGGTTACTACTGGGAGTGGGGGGGGGGGAGGTGCGAAAGCCGAGAAGAGGGCAAAATACATTAAAACAAGTTGGCCCTAACAAGAGACGTTTTCGTGGCTGGAGAAATTCCTTTGTGCAGCGGATCTAGGGCACGAAAAAATACCATGTGACGATTATTTTAACATTTAGTTTATTCTAAGGCGCTCATAATGCGACAATATGCGTTAAAAGGCAACTGGCCCCAGAATATGAAATATTATGCGACTTGAGAATTAGATGAAATAGTGCCAAAACATGATAAAATACTAATAGTTAAGTTCTTTTATCACTTATGAAAAATTATGCAATTATGCTCTTGCATAAAGTTGGCATCAACACCTCTTGCTTGTGGAGGAGACTTCTCCTAACTGGAAATCAGAAAGTGTCAGTATAATTCATGGGATATTCTGTTGCGCTCCAATGACTGAGAAAATGCAATCTACTAGTATCGACTTTTCCAGACCTAACAGTCTTCGGCTTGTTAGAAGCAGAATTTTATTACGTTTCGTGCTGTGCTGGGCCATAATCTTCGACTACACATTACATTTAAGGCCCGCAATCTACGCTGTATGTCAAATACATGAAATTCTAAATTATGTGAAAATGTATCATAAAAAAACTTTAAAGACATAATTACCTTTAAATTGAATTCCAATTTTACCCTTTGCTCGCAAATCAAACGTTGTAATATGCCCATCACTGGTAGCAGTATAAATAATGTTCCGAGAAGTAGGACTGAATTTAATACCCACAATTGGTGCGCTATTGTGTGTCAGCGTTACTGTTCTGCTAAGAGATTCAGCATTTAATGAGTATACAGCACATGAATGATCTGAAAGGGCGGCAGCGATGTGAAAATCTGGCTCGCTGCAAAAAACAGTAACATTAAAATTTAAGCGATTGATTTCGAAACGATTTTAAATATAGCTTTGCAATATATTCGGTTCGATTTTAGGCCGACATTGGACGTTCATCGAATGTCAAAAATCTGAGATTCAACGCGCGCCAAATCGGATTGGTTTTTTCGAGAGAATATTGCCAGATTTTAGAGAATTTTAAGGAATTTTAAGATCTTTTACGAGTTTGCGGATATTTAAATATTTTAAGGGGTTTAATAAACATTAAAGTCTGCACAGAATTTAAAATGTTTTCAAGGCATTGCAATGAGTATCATGAGATTTCCAGCCATTCAGGAGGTTTCTAAATATGTCAAGTTATTTTATGGAATTTCAGAGAATTTGAAATATTTCACTGATTTTATAAGTGGTTAATCCCTTGAGCCTGAAATATATTTATTATACATACATCCCAAGTATTTTTGGTTTACATGCACACCGTTTCGGTTATTTTTTTATATATTTAAAATTCCCCCTTCAACACGAGATTGAACATTCGGCCGACGGAAAGAGTAGTTAAATGCAGTAAGAAACACGACTTATAACCTATATAGGTATATCATTTGAACATTAAAGCGGTAGGTTTATTGCTAAGAATATTAACATTTGGAGTTCAGGTATTGATCTGGACGGGTGCGTAGTTTCGTTACGTTAGATTATGAAGAAGCAGAGAGGGGTACCTGGGGTTAAGCAATCGCTTGTGGGGGCAGCGATTAAGATGGGTAGTCGTATTCTGAGGACAGTAACCGCGTTGCTGCAGACTATGTATAGTCCGGGAGATCCAGGCCAGTCCTGGATCGTCGTCGTTATCGGTTCGGGCGAAACCGCAAAAGTCTTGTGAGAATCATAGATAAGGGACTTTAGTCTATATTTAGTGCGGGCAGGCTCGTGCTCTCCAGCAAGAAGTATGTTTGCGAGGGTTGAACAGCGGTATTTTGGTCATGCGCTTTGAGTCTCAAGAAACAATTTAAATTTTTTAGAGGTATGCGCAACTCAGAATGCTTAGTGTTCTGAGAGTTCCGCTTAGGGTACTGTAATAACTACTTTCTACGCTCCTGGGCGTTACGCAACAATTGACGCAATAAGGCGGAAATTAGAGACACGGTGATTACCAAATAATTCTTTTAAAGTTAATTTTAAAGTCATTTTGTAAATTTTTATTGTTTTTTCTCTTTGATTAGTGCACAAAGAGTTTAACGTGTTCCGATGCCCTCCGTCTAAAAATTCTTGAGCTGAACCTCAAGAATCATCTATGCTATCAACGCTTTTACGGAAAATAGATCATCAAAACATCTCTCAAAGGAAGAGAAACACTATCATCGTCCCTAAAGGTTTTCCCGAATGAATCCTGTGCTGAAGTAGGCCTGTCATCTTTGTTTTTATTCAAAATATTTTGGCGGACTGAGTGTCGTGTAGAGGCGTTACGTTTTCTTTGTTATTGATTTGATCTTTGCATGTGTGAATGTGAGACATTCAGAGTAGTTGTTTGACTCTGCGTGATACCATGTGAATGCGTCCGAAACCCTTAAGTAACGTAATCATCCTGGATAATAAATAGGCTTAAATATTTGAGTCTTGAGAAGACTGAGTCCGCAGAGACCATAAGATTGTAATGAGAAAGGTCCTGTTTTAGAGAGGACATTATTATTATAAATTTCTTTGAATAACAAAAATAGTTTCACATTACGAATGTAAAAATGGCCATTCTGAGATCGCCTCAGAGGCAAAACGAGTTACTTAAAATGGCGCTGAACGAAAATGGAGGGGCGTTGCCCATTGGGCCGCCTAATAATTAAAATCGCGAACGAGGAATCAATCACAATGTACAAATGTTTAGAGAACAAGAAAATAAGGAAAATTATACTTTAGAAGATGTACAGGAGGATAGGAAAACTATTCAACAGTGTGAAAATCCTGCACATGTTGAGCCAAATGTTCGACTAATGAATGAGGCATTTTTCAACCCGACTCGGAGTAGGGGTCAAGACAATCTAATTGAAAAACTAAATTCAAATTTTGGAATCGATTAGGGACACATTTGTTAGTATGCAGAACTCGCAGATGGAATAATCGAGATAATGGTAGAAATGGACAGAGTAGAAATTGACCACTTAATACCTCAATTTTATGATGAGTATCAGAATAGGCCTATGGAATTTATGTGAGATCTAGAGCAATATATTAAAATTAAAAATATTCCTGAGGATTGAGAGCTGCTCATCATAAAAAGTGTATTAAAAGGGTTAGTAAGAGCCTGATACTTTGCAAATTCCCTTGCATGGGAAAATTTTGGAAATTGTAAGAGATTTTTTCAACGATTTTTTTTAAATTCAAAATAGAACATAAATGGGGAATGGATGCAGAGGTAGAAAATTTGAAAGAAAAGACAGAACTTTTGTCTAATATTTCCATCAGCAAGTCAGACAAGCATATTATTTGGAACCTCCATTGTGAGAATATGCGCGGAACTATACAATAATAAGACAACTTCCAAATAGGGTGTAAGATACTTTGGCAGCAGCAAATTTAAAAAATACAAATCAAATAATAAAAACGCTCGCCTAGCTTGATGGTACGTAAAGCGAAAGAGGAAAAAATTATTTTAAAAATCGTGATTCTAAATGGAATGAGGAAAGGGACAGAACAAATCAAGATTTTGAGGGGAATAGGGCTTACGATGATCAATGAGGAAACGGACGAGGATACAACTACGATGAATATGAGCAAAATAAGCAAAAAGATTTTTTAAATAAAGATGATTGTTATTATAAAAAGATAATTGGGGAGGGCGAGGTAATGAAGGTAGATATAGTGCGTACGATAAGGATAGAATCCCCTAGAGAGGGGGCGTAATGCTCAAAGAGAGAATAAATATTGAAACTGATATACATCTTCATTGTATAAGAAGGAAGAGCAGAGAATTCGGACCCTGCTAGTACTAGTGATTATCACGAGTAT
>JAAAKG020122077.1:0-15025 GCA_010014905.2 Druon quercuslanigerum
AAGATTTTAATTGATATCGAACAATTTATGCCCTAGAATAAGAGATTGTGAGGATTTAAAATTTTAATATTAAAAATTAAATTTTTCTTTTTAAATTAAAATTTTTTTGTTAAAAAATCATCATTTCTAGCTTAAAATTTAATTGTTTTGTTGAAAATTCATCTTTGTAGGTTTGTAAATACAGCAACTTTGACAAAAAATTAATTTTCTGTTACAAATTTAGCAATTTTGGCAGGAAATTAGATTTTTGTTGAAAATTTAACAATTTTCTTGAAAATTCATTCTTTTTGGTTCAAAATTGAACTGTTTTGTTAAAAATTTGCCTTTTTGGGTTAAAACTTCAGCAATTTTAGACGAAAATAAATTTTTTGTTAAAAATTCATATTTTAATATTAAAAAATTAAAATTTTTTGGTTTAAAAATCATCGTTTTTGGTTCGAAATTTAATTGCTTTGTTGAAAATTCATCTTTTTAGGTTGAAAAAATAGCAACTTTGACAAAAAATTAACTTTCTGTTACAAATTTAGCAATTTTGGCAGGAAATTAACTTTTTATTTAAAATTCTTACTTTGATGTTAAACAATGAACCATTTTCGTGAAAAGTCATCGTTTTTGGTTAAAAATTCAACTGTTTTTGTTGAAAAATGGTCTGTGGGTTGAAAATTCAGAAATTTTTGCAGCAAATTAGGTTTTTGTTGAAAATTGAACAATTTTCTTGAAATTTCATTCTTTTTGGTTCAAAATTGAACTGTTTTGTTGATAATTAATATTTTGGTGTTGAATATTCAACTATATCTTTGTGTTTTTTTTTTTGGTTTAAAAATTCATATATTTTAATGAAATTTAATTCTTACTTTTTAGCTAAAAATTGAATTGTTTGTTGAAAAAATCGACTTCGTGGTCGAAGTTTTTAAAAAGTTTTAATATTTCAAATTGAATAACTTATGAATGTAAATTTTTAAAAATTACAGAATTTTTAATTGTAAAACTTAAAACTTGCATAAGTTTTAACTGTAAATTTTTTAAATAACAAAAATTTCAATTAAAAAATGTATAATTCATAGTTTTACCATTTCGAAGAGTTTTAATTAAAAACTCATGAATTTTAGATATGTATAAATAAAAATTTTCTAATTTTTCTAATTTTTGAAATAAAAAGTCCAGTTTTCAATAATAAAATTTTCCAATTGAAGAAATTTCTAATGAAAATCCATGAAAATTGCAGAAGTTTGTCATTATAAATTGTTAAAATTAAAAACCCTTAAATTCTAAAGAACCAGAATTTAATCTTCTGCAATTAAAAGGAGTTAAAATTGAAAATTTTTCAGTTTTCAAAATACAGAAGAAAAAATTATTTTCTATTAAAGTCTCTTCTAAATTTGATGCTTCAATTAGAAAATTATGCAATTTTGAATGCCTTTTTTTGAAGAAGTTAAAAAATAATTAAAATTAGAGTTTATTCAAATTAAATTATTAATTATTTAATTAAAGGAAAAAGAGAATTTTATAATGTCAAACGAAAGGTAAAATAAATAATTTTTTATTCGACAATAATAATTATTATTAATAAATAATTGATATGTATAAAATTAAATACCTCGTTCGTAGTCATGTTTTTCTTTTGCACCAGATTCCAGAAACAAGTATTATGAAGATTATTAATATGAACATCAGCCTGCCTCCAGGATAAATAATCTCTTAAATTATTGTCCATCGGATACAAAACTAATCTGGCGTCGAATGCTGGCGGATATCGAAGTTTTTTTTCCTTAAAAAACTCAGACCAGTAGAAGACGTACGACGACGCAAATAGAGAATTCACGTTTGATGTTATCTTAAAAACTTAAATAAAAAAACACTTAAGAATTCTAAAATACCACAATTATTATTTATTACTCTAACATTTATTAATATTTGAAACAATCTTTTTTTTTTATCAACAAATATCAATTTATCAACCAAGATTAGAATAGTTCAATTTTCAGTTAAAAAGATTGGAACAAAATAGTTAAAATTTCAACCAAATAGATTAATCTTTTAATAAAATGACGAATTTTCAAAGAGAAAAATCAATTTATTAACCAACAATGAAATGGTTCAATTTTTAATTAAGAAAATTATTCCCTGAAGCAAAAAAAAAAAGAATTTTCAATCAAATAGTTAAATTTTCATCAAAGAAGATTAATTTTTTGCTAAAACAGACGAATTTTGAACAAAATATAATAACATTTACAACAAAAATCAGAGATTAATTTTTAGCTGAAATGATAAATCTTTAATAAAAATAAAATCGATTTCAAGCAGAAGTAGAATATTTACATGTTTATTTAAAGCAACTAATTTTTCACCAAAAAAGATAAATTTATCAATAAACAATGGAATAGTTAAATTTTCAGTTCAAAAAATTAATCTTTAAAAAACAAATACAAATTCATATCAAAATAGTTAAACTTTCAATCAAATAGATTAATTTTTAAATAAAATGATGAATTTTTAACAAAATACACGAATTTTCAACGAAAAAAATCAATTTAACAACCAACAATGAAATGGTTAAATCTTTAGTTAAATAAATTATTCCTTGAAGCAAAAAAAAAGAATTTTCAACTAAGTAATTGAATTTAAAAATACGTAATCAAATACGTGATTTTTTAACTAAAAAAGATTAAATTTTAACCAAAAATGGATTGCTTGAATTTTTATTAAAAAAATTACTTTTCTACGAAAAAACGAAATTTCAATCAAATAGTTCAATTTTCAACAAAGAAGATTCATTCATTGCCAAAACGAAATGAAAAACAAAACTAATAACTTCTTAGAAAATAGCTAAATTTTCAACCAAATAGAATAATTTTGAAATAAAATGATGAATTTTTAACATAATACACGAATTTTTAACGAAAAAATCTATTTAACAACCAACAATGAAATTGTTAAATTTTTAGTAAAGAAAATTATTCCCTAAAGCAAAAAAAAAGTATTTTCAACCAGCGATTAATTTTCAACTGAGCAGTTGTATTTTAAAAAGGATGAATTTACAAAGATAAATATTAATATTCTATTAAAAAAATACAAAATTTTAATCAAATACGAGAATTTTCAACTAACAAAGATTAAACTTTAACCAAAAATGGAATGATTGAATTTTTATTTAAAAAATTAATTTTTAACGAAGAAAAAAACGAATTTTCAATGAAATATTTAAATTTTCAACAAAGAAGATTAATTTCTTGCCAAAGCAGACGAATTTTTAACAAAATATAATAGTATTTACAACAACAAAAAGATTTTCAACCAACAACGGCATAGTTAAATTTATTTTTGAGCCGAAAACAATAATTTCTTAGAAAATAGTTCAATTTTTAATTAAAGAGATTAATTTTCATCTGAAATGATAAATCTTTAACAACAAAAAATCGATTTCAAGCAGAAGTAGAATACTTACATGTTTATTTAAAGCAACTAATTTTTCACCAAAAAAGATAAATTTATCAATCAACAATGGAATAGTTAAATTTTCAACTAAAAAAATTCATCATTTAACAAACAAATACAAATTTATATCACAATAAATACATTTTCAATCAAATATATAATTTTTTCAATAAAATGATGAATTTTTAACAAAATACACGAATTTTTAACAAAAAAAATCAATTTATTAACCAAAAATGAAAAAGGTAAATTTTTTGTTAAGAAAATTATTCCCTGAAGCAAAAAAAAAAAGAATTTTCAACCAGCGATTAATTTTCAACTAAGTAGCTGAATTTAAAAAAAAAAGATAAATTTCCAAACATAAATATTAATATTCTAATAAAAAAGACGAAAATTTAATCAAATACGTGAATTTTCAACTAAAAAAGATTAAATTTTAACTAAAAATGGAATGCTTGAATTTTTATTTAAAAAATTAATTTTCAACGAAAAAAAACACGAATTTTCAATTAAACAGTTAAATCTTCAACAAAAAAGATTAATTTTTTGCCAAAACAGACGGATTTTTAACAAAATATAATAATATTTACAACAAGAAAAATATTTTCAAGCAACAACGACATAGTTAAATTTATTTTTGTACCGAAAATAATAATTTCTTAGAAAATAGTTAAATTTTTAATCAAAAGATAATTTTTAAAATAAAATGATGAATTTTTAACAAAATACACGAATTTTCAACGAAAAAAATCTATTTAATAACCAAAAATGAAATGGTTAAATTTTTAGTTGAGAAAATTATTGCCTTAACCAAAAAAAAAAAGAAATGATTTTCAACCAGAGATTAATGTTCAACTAAGTAGTTAAATTTAAAACAAAAAGAAAATATCCAAACATAAATATTAATATTCTAAATAAAAAAGATTAAATTTTAACCAAAAATGGAATACTTCAATTTTTATTTAAAAAATTAATTTTCTAAGAAAAAAAAACACGAATTTTCAATCAAACAGTTAAATTTTCAACAAAAAAGATTAATTTTTTGCCAAAACAGACGAATTTTTAACAAAATACAATAATGTTTTCAACAAAAAGAATATTTTCAACCAACAACGGCATTATTAAATTTATTTTTGAGCCGAAAATAATAATTTCTTAGAAAATAGTTAAATTTTCAATCAGAGAGATTAATTTTTAGCTAAAATGATAAATCTTTAACCAACAAAATATCCATTTTAAGCAGAAGTAAAATATTTCAATCTTTAATTAATGCAATTAATTTTTCCCCAAAAAGCATTTTATCAATAAACAAAGGAATAGTTAAATTTTCAGTTCCAATAATTAATCTTTAACAAACAAATACAAATTTATATCAAAATAGTTAAATTTTCAACGAGAAAAATCAATTTATTAACCAACAATAAAATGGTTAAATTTTTATTTAAGAAAATAATTCCCTCAAGCAAAGAAAAACAAAGAATTTTCAACCAGCGAGTAATTTTCAACTGAGTAGTTAAATCTAAAAACTAAATCTAAACTAAATCTAACTAAAACTAACTAAATCTAAATCTAAAAATCAAATACGTGCATTTTCAACTTATAAAGATTAAATTTTAAACAAAAATGGAATGCTTGAATTTGTATTCAAAAAATTAATTTTCTACGAAAAAAAAACGAATTTTCAATCAAATAGTTCAATTTTCAACAAAGAAGATTAATTTTTTGCCAAAACAGATGAACAAAAAAGATTTTCAACTAACAACGGAATAGTTAAATTTATTTTTAAGCCGAAAATAATAATTTCTTAGAAAATAGTTAAATTTTTAATCAAATAAATTAATTTTAAAATAAAATGATGAATTTTTAACACAATACACGAACTTTTAACGAAAAGAATCAATTTAACAACCAACAATGAAATGGTTAAATTTTTAGTTGAGAAAATTATTGCCTTAACCAAAAAAAAAAAATAATTTTCAACCAGAGATTAATTTTCAACTAAGTAGTTGAATTTAAAAAAAAAGAAAATTTCCAAACATAAATATTAATATTCTAATAAAAAAAGACAAAAATTTAATCAAATACGTGAATTTTCAACTAAAAAAGATTAAATTTTAACCAAAAATGGAATGCCTGAATTTTTATTTAAAAAATTAATTTTCAACGAAAAAAAAAAAAATTTCAGTCAAACAGTTAAATTTTCAACAAAAAAGATTAATTTTTTGCCAAAACAGACGAATTTTTAACAAAATAAAATAACATAAAATAGTTAAATTTATTTTTGAGCCAAAAATAATAATTTCTTAGAAAATAGTTAAATTTTCAAATAAAAAGAGATTAATTTTCAGCTAAAATGATAAATCTCTAACCAAAAAAAGATCCATTTTAAGCAGAAGTAGAAAATTTAAATCTTTAATTAAAGCAATTAATTTTTCCCCGAAAAACATAAATTTTTCAATAAACAATGGAATAGTTAAATATTCAGTTCAAATAATTAATCTTTAACAAAAAAAAATACAAATTTATATAAAAATAGTTGAAATTTCAATCCAATAGATTATTTTTTAAATAAAATGACGAATTTTCACCGAGAAAAATCAATTTATTAACCAAAAATGAAATAGTTAAATTTTTAGTTAAGAAAATTATTAACTACAACAAAAAAAAAGAATTCTCAACCAGCGAATTTTTTTCAACTGAATAGTGGAATTTAAAAAAAAAGATGAATTTCCAAACATAAATATTAATATTCTATTATAAAAATACAAAAATTTAATCAAATACGTAAATTTTCAACAAAAAAAGGTTAAATTTTAACCAAAAATGGAATGCTTGAATTTTTATTTAAAAAATTAATTTTCAACGAAAAAAACGAATTTTCAATCAAATAGTTAAATTTTGAACAAAACAGATGGATTTTTTGCCAAAACAGACGAATTTTTAACAGAATATAATAATATTTACAAAAAAAAATTGATCAAACAATTAATCTTTAACAAACAAATACAAATTTATATCAAAATAGTTAAACTTTCAATCAAAGAGATTAATTTTCAAATAAAATGACGAATTTTTAACGTGAAAAATCAATTTATTAACCAACATTAAAATTGTTAAATTTTTAGTTAAGAAAATTATTCCCTGAAGCAAAAAAAAAGAATTTTCAACCAGAGATTAGTTTTCAACGAAGTAGTTGAATTAAAAAAAAATGAATTTCCAAACATAAATATTAATTTTCAATAGAAAAATACGACATTTTAATTAAATAAGTGAATTTTCAACAAAAATAAGTTAACTTTCAACTAAAAAAGATTAAATTTTTACCAAAAATGGAATGTTTTTTTTCATTAAATAAATTAATTTTCTACGAAAAAAAAAGAATTTTTAATCAAATAGTTAAATTTTCAACAAAGAAGATTGATTTTTTGCCAAAACAGACGAATTTTTAAACAAAATATAATAATATTTACAAAAAAAATGTTCATCCAAAAATGGAATTAAAATGATGAATTTTCAAAAAAATATTCGAAATTCTTAACAAAAAGAAGCTTTTTTTGAATAAAAAAAAAAATCATTTAGAATAAAACAATCGAAAAGATAAAATTACAGTTAAAAATGTATCATTAATCGAAACAACTAATTTTCAACTAATTAACTAAAGTTTCAAAAAAGAAATTAGTGTTCAACTAAAATTAAGCAAATTCATAAAAAAAATTATTTTTATCAAAGCCGTTCAAACAAGTATAGTTGAATTCAGAGTTAAAAAAATAAATTTTCAACCAACAAAAAATTAATTGCTAACCTATTTCAAACAAAAATATTTATTTTCTGTGAAAAAGACGAACTTTTAATAACATACATGAATTTAATAAAAAGTTAATTTTCAATTAAAAAAGATTAAATTTTAACCAAAAATGGAATGCTTGGATATTCATTTAAAAAATTATTTTCAAGGACAACAAAATTTTCAACAAAATAGTTAAAGTTTCAAACAAGAATATTAATTTTCTGCCAATACAGACAAATTTTTAACCAAATAAAAAAATTTTTAACCAAAAAAAAGTTTAAAAGGCAACAGTATATTAAAATTTACGATGAAAAAATCTTTAATCAATAAATAATAATTTTCTATAAAATAATTCAATTTTTAACCAAAGAGATAAATTTTCAAACAAGAAAATTATTTTTCAGCTAAAAAAGCAAATTTAAAAAAAATTATTTTAATTTTTAACAGAAAAAAATTAATTCTTAACAAAAAACATGCATTTCTAAATAAAAGAAAATATGTTACGGAGAAATAGAATATTTTAATTTTTAGTTTATACAATTAATTTTCAGACAAAAAGGCAATAATTTTTAAGCAATACGATGAATTTTTAAAAAGTAGTTCAATTTTTAATCAAAAAGGTGAGTTTTAAAACAAAAATACTAATTATCTATAACTAAAAAGATACAATTTTAAAATAAAAATGGAATGGTTACATTTTCGGTTAAATGAAATTAATTTTCAACAAAATAGTTATTTTTAAACAAGAAAATTAATTTTCTGTCAAAACAGACGATTTTTTAAACAATAATAATAATTTTTAACAAAAAAAAAGTTAATCAACAATCAACAATTTTCAAGAAAATATTTTAATTGTCAACGGGAAAAAATTAAATCTTAACAAAATATATGCATTTGTAACTAAAACAAAATATTTTATGGAGAAATAGAATATTTAAATTTTTAGTTTGAATTTTCAAACCAGAAAATTAATTATCTGCCAAAAAAACGTTTTTTTTTAACAACAAAACATATTAAATTTTTTAGTTAAAACAGTTAACTTTCAACCAAAAGAGATCCATTTTCAATAAATAATGGAATAGTGAAATTTACAGTTAAACCCCCAATATTTAATAAAAAAAAGGAATTTCCAAAAAAAATATTAAAATTTCTAACCAAATAGATTAAATCACAGCTAAAAGTAACAGAATTTTGGATTAAAAAATATTAATTTTCAACAAAACAAAAGAATAAATAAATTTTCAGTTAAACAATTTAATTTCTATCAAAAAAGTAGTGATTTGTAATCAAATAGTTACATTTTCAACTTAAAAAGTGAATCAACAATGAATTATTTGAATTTAAATTGAAAAAAATTTCTTTTTTAACCAAAAAAATAAGAGTTTTCTACAAAAGAATAAAATTTTCAACCAAAAAATAATATTTTTGTAGACAGAAATTAAATTTCCAACCAAGCAGATTAATTTACGGCTAAAATGATGAATCCTTAACGAAAAAATCAATTTTTAAGTAGAAAAAGAATATATAAATTTTTAGTTTAAACAATTAATTTTCAACCCAAAAAGACAACGAAATTTTAATTAATACAATAATTTTTTTTGACAAAGTAGTACAATTTTTTACCATATAGTTGAATTTTCAAAAGAAGATGAATTTTCATAAAGAATATTCATTTTCTATTAAAAAACGAATTTTTAAGAAAATACATGATTTTTGAAAAAATAAGTTAATTTTTAACTAAACAAGATTAAATTTTAATCAAAAATGTAATGGTTGAACTTTCTGTCGAAAAATTAATTTTTAACAAAAAAAAAAATGAATTTTCAACCATGAAGATTAATTTTCTGTCAAAGCGGACGAATTTATAATAAAATATAATGATTTTGTACTAAAAAAATTTTTTGAACCAACAATCGAATGGTTAAATTTTGTTTTTCAACAAAAAATAATTTTCAAATAAATCGTTCAATTTTCAACCATAGAGAATAATTTTAAGCTAAAACGATGAATCTTCAACCAAAAAATAAATTTTACGCAGAAATAAAATATAATCAATTTTTAGATTAAAAAATAAAATTTTAACAACAAAAAACAATGAGTTTTTAAGCAACATGATACATTTTTGAAAAATAATAATAAATTAATTTTCAACCAAAAAGATTAATTGCTGTGAAAAATGAGGAATTTTGTAACAAAATATAATAATTTTTGATAACAAAATAGAACATTTCAACCAAAAATGGAATATTTAAATTGATCCTTGACCAAAAAATAATAATCTTCTAGAAAATAGTTACATTTTCTACCAATTAGTTGAACTTTCAAACGTAAATATTCATAATGTATTAAAAAAAAACTAATTTTCAAAGAAATTAATTTTGAACCAAAAAAATACTTTTTCTACAAATTTAAAGACAAATTTTCCAAAAAATGGATGAATTTTTAACAACATAGTTAAATTTTCCACCCAAAAATTAAACGTCTTTTAAAAAAGATACATTTTGAACAAAAATATGAATAGTCAAAGTTTCAGTTACAAAGAATTCATTTTGAATAAAAATATATTAAATTTCAAACCAAGAATTTAATTTACGACCAAGAAATTAATTTTCTTCAAAAAAAATTTAAATTTTTAATGAAATAGTTAAGTTTTAAAGCAAGCAGATAAATTTTTATCCAAAGAGATTTAATGTCTGTTAAAAAATATAAATTTTAAGTAAAAAAAAAAATTAATCTTCAATGAAAGAAATGAATTTTCAATCAAATAACCTAATTTCTAACAAAAAATAATAAATTTAAACAAACAATGGAATGGTTAAATTTTCAGTTAAAAACTTAATTTTCAATCAAAACACAGAAAAACGAATTTTTAACAAAATAGTTGAATTTTTAACGGAATATCATAATTAAAAAAAAATTCAACCAAAAATGGATTAGATACATTTATCATAGACCAAAAAATAATAATTTTCTGTAAAATAGTTAAATTTTCAATCAAAGAGATTAGTTTTTAGCTAAAATGATGAACTTTTAACCAAAACATTAATTTTCTATGAAAAAAAAACTTTTAATAATATATATGGATTTTCAACCAATTAGGTTAATTTTCAACTAAAAATAATTAAATAAATCGAACAGAAAAACAAATTTTTTAAAATACGATTAATTTTCTGCAAAAACGGACGAATTTCAAACAAAATATAATAATTTTGTACCAAAACAAATGTTACCAACAATGTGGATTAATTTCCAGCTTAAATTTAAGAAATTAATTTTAAAGATTGATTTTTATTTAAAATTATGAATTTTTAATCAAAAAAAAAATAATTTTCAAGCAGAAACAGAAAATTTAAACTTTTGGAATACAGAATTAATTTTCTGTACAAAAACGAAGATTTAATAAAATACATAATTTTTCAACTAAAAAAAGATTAAATTTTAACGAAAAATGTAATGTTTCAATTTTCAGTTGAAAAATGAATTTTTAACAAACAAAAAATTAATGTTCAACCATGAAGATTAATTTTCTGTCAAAAACACTGAACCAACAATGGAATAGTTAAATTGATCTTTGACCGAAAAATAATAATTATGTAAAAAATACTTCAATTTTCAACCAAAGAGGTTAATTTTCAGCTAAAATGATGAATCTTTATTCAAAAAATAAATTCTTACGCAGAAATGAAATATTTACATTTTTAGAAAAAACAATTAATTAATTCATTCATTTTCTATAAAAAGAAAAAACTAACTCTTAAAAAAATACTCGATTTTCAACCAAAAGAAGTCAATTTTCAACTAAAAAATTAAAAATTAACCAAAAATTTAATGGTTCAATTTTCAGTTGAAAAATAAAACTTTTAACCAAGAAAAAAAAATAAATTAAAAAAAATACAGTTAAATTTTCAAACAAGACGATTACTTTTTTGAAAAAAAGACGAATTTTTAACAAAATATAATAGTCTTTCACAAGAACAAAAATTTTTCAACCAACAATATTTAAAAGTTAAATTTATCTTTGAGAAAAAAAAGTGTTTTCTAGAAAATAGTTATGTTTTTAAACAAAGAGATCAATTTTTAGCTAAAATTATACATATTTAACAAAAAAATCTATTTTTAAGCAAAAATAGAAAATTAAAAATGGTTAGATTAAACAATTAATTTTCACGAAAAAAGATAATGATTTTTAGACCAATACGATAATTATTTGACCAAGTAGTTTACATTTTTTTAAACAAGAATATTCATTTTCTATGAAAGAAACGATCTTTGAATAGTATATACAAATTTCCATACAAATAAGTTAATTTTTTAACTAAAAAAGATAAAATTTAAATAAACAATTGAATAGTTAAACTTTCAGTTAAAAACTTAATTTTCCAAGAAAAAACAGAAAAACCAATTTTCAAAAAGACTATTAATTTTCTGCAAAGACGAATGAATTTTTACAAAAAAAAAAAAATTTTCAACCAACAATGGGATAGTTAAATTTATTTTTGACAAAAAAAAATAGTTTTTTAACAAAAGTTTCACTACATTTTTTTCACCCGAAAAAAAACAAAAAATTTTTAACCAATACTGTACATTTTTTAAAAAGTTGTTAAATTTTCTACAAAGTAGTTAAATAAAAACAAATCATTTTCCATGAATAGAACGAACTTTTAAAAAACACATAATTTTTTAATAAAAATAAGTTAAATTTTAACAAAAAAACTGAAAAATGAATTTTAAAAAAGACGATTCATTTTTTGCAAAAACGGACGAATTTTTAACAAAATATAATCATTTTTTAGAACAAAAAATTTTCAAAGAACAATGGAAAAGTATCTTCGACCAACAAATTTTTTTTTTTAGAAAATAGTTAAATTTTGAGTCAGAGATTAATTTTCTGATAAAATTATGAATATTGAACCAAAAAATTCCTTTTTAAGCAAAAAAAGAATATTTAAATTTGTAGACTAAACAATTAATTTTTAGGCAAAAAACAGCACATTTTTAACCAATACTATACATTTTTGACAAAGTTGTTCACTTTTTTACCAAGTAATTAAATTGAAAAAATTCATTTTTCATGAGAAAACAAACTTTTAATAAAATACATGATTTTTCAATAAAAATAAGTTAGTTTTGAACTTAAAAAGGTTTAATTTAAACCAAAAATTGACTGGTTGAATTTTCAGTTAAAAAATTAATTTTCAACCAAAAACATTAATTTTCTGTCAAAGCAAATGAATTTTCAACAAAATATAATAATTTTTCCAACAAACAAAAGTTTTCAACCAACAATAGATTAGCCAAATTTATCTTTGACCAAAAAATAATAATTTTCTACAAAATAGTCAAATTTTCTTCAACTAAGGATATTAATTTTTAGCCAAAATGATGCATCATTAAAAACAAAAATAACAACAAACAAAAGACAAATTCTTAACAAAATTAATTAATTATTAACTCAAAAAAATTCATTTTTAAAAAGAAATAGAATATTAAAATTTGTAGTTAAAAAATCGTAAACAGCAAGAAAAATCAAATTTTAAACAAAATATTTAAATTTTCAACTAAATAAGTGATATTTCCACCCAGAAAATTAATTTTCTGGCCAAGAAGATGATTTTTCAACAAAATAAAATAATTTTTCACAACAAAAAATCAATTTTCAAGACACAATTGAAAAATTCAATTTACATTGAAAAAAATTAATCGCGGAATCAAAAACAATAATTTTCTGTAAAATTAATTAGATTTTTAACAAAAGAGATTAATTTTTAGCAAAAAATATGAATCTTCAACGAAAAAATGAATTTTTAACCAAGTAGTTCAAAAATGTAGCTGAATTTTATCAAAAGGCATAAAATTTAATCAGAAAAAGATTAATATCTAACTAGAAATAGAACATTACAATTTTTAGTGACAATATTAAATTTCAAAAAAGTTAAGTTTTCTGCCAAAACTATCGAATTTTTAACAAAATATAATCATACTTAAAAAAAAAATAATGTCAACCAACAATGGATAACTTAAATTTATCTCATTTTGACAAACAAACAAAAAATTTCGCAAAATAATTAAGTTTTCAACCAAGAAGATTAATTTTTAATTAAAATAATGAATCTTAAAAAAATCAATTTTTAAGCTGAAACGGAATATTTAAAGTTTTATTTTAAACAAGTAACATTTAGTTAGTTAAACTTTGAATAAAAAGGATCAATTTTCAACCAAGTAGATTAATTTTCTGCCAAAAAAAGAGGAAATTTCAGCAAAATAATTAAATTTGCAAAAGAATAGTTCAATTTTAAACATTTATTTTCAGTCACGTTGAGCATCAGCTTAAATAACATCAAAATAATTGCTAAAAAAATTACCTCTACGTTTAAACTGCTCTGCATTTCTCCTAAACACGAACGAATACTCGTCGCTTTGACCAAAAGCAAGAACGATTTCCTTGAAATTTTCCATGACACTGCGAGCGGCCCGATTCATTAATTCCAGAGCAGTCAAGTCATTCGGTTTCAGAAAATCGTGTTCGTCCGAGAATTTCGAAAAACCTCTTCCATCAATTCGAACAACAACGTAACAATTCGGTAAACAATGTTCGTCGCGTTCAAAACTTTTCACATATTCAAATTTACTTTTCGCCATTTTCGTCGAATTAAAGCTTCTTTTTATCAAAAAGTGTAACTGAGGTCCAATAATTTTCAGTAAATTAGTCGACATTCGTCAATTTGCAGTTTTCTTATTTTATTTCCCCGTTATCGGGACAATACCTTTTGGCGAAGTGATCACTGACAGGTCAAATGTGAGGTTATGTTTCGTGCGAGTCGCAACGTGTTTGCGTGTTAGTGGGGTTATGTTTATGTTTATAAACTCGCTTTTTTCGATTTACGCTCTTGGAATTTTTATGAATTACAATAATATCTTTTAACTTGCATTAAACTGGTGAGTTTTTACATGGGTCATTTCCTAATAAGTTGTCGAAAAGTCATTTACTAATAGTTAATCAGCAAAGAATTAAAAAAAAATTAATAGATTAATTTTTTACGCTTAGGATTTTTTAAATAAACCGAGGACCTAAAAATTTGAGTAGTCCAACAAGATTTAGTCCTTATCTAAAAATAATTGGATATTAAAAAGTGTGGAGTGTAAAATTTATTTTTATTTTATAAGCAAAATTTAAAGTTTTCTAACCTAATTTGAAAGGTATGAAAAATTAACTTCAGTGTTTATTTTAAATATATTTCTTCCGTCGGTGAATGAACAAATCAGGAAACAAAAATGATTTTAATTGAATGTGTATTCAATTCAAATTGAAACTCTTTAAATTCCTGACTTTTTAACTAAAAATATTGAATTTTCGACAAATATTTTCATAAATTTTCGTGAATTTAAAAAAAAATACATCAATTTTCCTCCAAAAAAGGTAAGTTTTAAATCAATAAGTATATAGAAATATTTTTAGATAAAAAACTAATTTAAATGATAGATTAATTTTTCACGAAAAAAAGACGAATGCTCAAATAAAATGCACCAATTTTGAACTAAAAAATAACAATTTTAAACCAAAAATGAAAAAGTTTAATTTTCATTAAAAAAAATTAGTTTTTAAAAAAATAATTGAATTTTCCATTATATAAGTAGGGAAATTTTCAAAGAAAAATATTAATTTTCTGTCAAGAACGTGAATTTTTAATTAAAAATGATTAATTTTTAACCAAAAATGGAATGGAACTGAAGTTTCCAACGTTTATGTGAAACGAAAAATAAAAAAAAATAAAAGTGACCTTACCTAAAATATTAGACATGGAT
>JAAAKG020122088.1:0-15024 GCA_010014905.2 Druon quercuslanigerum
CTTTAACCAAATAGATGAATTTTGAAAGAAATATATATAATTTTAACATAATAATTAAATTTTTAAATAATATATTATAAATTTCTATTTAAAAATGTAATGACTGAATTTTACGATATGAAAATTAATTTTTAAACCCGAAAAGAATAATGTTAAAGAAAAAATGTACAATTCTAAACAAAGAGGTGAATTTTTTTTGCGATAAAAAAGATAAAGTTTTAACCAAATTATTAAATTTGAAGGCAACAAGATAAAACTTTTACCAAGAAAATTAATGTCATATTACGATAACAAATTTTTAAGAAAATATTTCAATTTTGAACAAACCTGTGAAATGTTGAACCCACAAAAGCGATTTTCAACAAAACATTTCAATTTCTATTAAATAGTTCAGTTTTTGACTAAAAAAGATCATTGATTAAGAAAGAGGATTAATTTTGTACTAATAAAAGGAATTTTGAACAAGATTCATAAATTTTCAACCAAATATGGGAATACCTATCTAGAAAAGATCAATCTTAAACTAGAAATATTTACTTTCAACCAAGAATATATTCGTTAAATTTTTATTTAAAGAATTGATAAAAAAGTAGAATTTTCCAGAAGATAGTTAGATCTTTAACCAAAGAGATAAATTTTTAACTAAAATGATAAATCTTCACCAGAAAAAAATTGCAATAATAAGAATTAAATATTTAACCCACAATTTCATTTTTGACGAAGACGATTAATTTAAAAAAATGTAATCATTAAATTTTCAACCAAAGAGATGAATAAAAAAATCCTTTTAACAATCTTCAGAATTAAATCATTTCATCCTTTAATGCTTTTTAACCATAAAGTCGCAAAAAATTGACTTTTTAAATATTTTAAAAAAGCTTTGGCTATTATAAAAAAGCAAATTCTATTCTTCTTATTCGGGCGTAATATTTTTTTAAACTTTTCTTTACATACCTATCGCTGTTTTGAGAAAAATGGAAAATACAATTTTTTTTAAATAATCTTTTGAATGTGAAGAAGTGGTTTACCGAGAACCAAATTGAAGAAATATGTAGTTAATATTACCATATATTTCTGAAAAATAATAAATGTTAAGAAGTGGGGTTTATGAGGAAATCAACTTTGAAGCATTTAATAAAATTACATTTTCTTTCATTTCTAAATTTTATATTTTTTTATAGTCATTTGCAAAAATGAGAGTACTCACGTAAAGCGATTCCCACATTTCATTCCAAAATCGAAAAAAGAAATTCCTAATTTTTTTTAATTTAACAGGTGCCGGTTTTGACTCGAAGTTTCCCACGTAAAATGTATGGGGAAAAATCAGTTTTTTAAATTTTTGGAATAAATTTTTAGAGGTTGAAAAAATGTGACGGAAAAGTGTAGGGGCCTGTAGAGAATCTTCCATTGAAGAATTTCATGTATCAGACATATGGGTTTGACACCCCAAACACACCCCTAAGAGTATCTGAAAACTACCCTTTAAAAAAAATCAATTCTTCATGAAATCGACCTTTTGAGGACTGTATTCTGTTCTTTTTTTACCCCAAATAATTAAAATTGGTCTAATGGAATATTTATTATGATTGGTTAATTAGCTTTTGATTATTTAAACAAATTCAATTTGTTAAAATAATTTTTTTTCGTCAATCTGTTTTTTTTCGCTTTAAATTATTACTATTAGGTTAGTGGAACATTTAATAATATTATTTTATTAATTTTCGTTTGTTTAATCAAATTGTAATAGTTTAAAAAAAAAATGTTTTTTTGTTTAAAAATTATTAATGTGCCTAGTGAACTATTGATCAATATTGGATCAATAATTTTTAATTATGTAAACAAATTATTAGTTAAATAGTATAATAATTTAATTTACAATAATAATAATTTACTGTTTCAACATTTGCAAAATATTTGAAATTAAATTTATGTCACTCAATGAAAATAAAGTGCTAGTTCAACGAATTTTTGAAAAAACAACATTTTTTACACAATTGGGATTTCTTGAAATAATAAAAAATGAAGTAACAAATATTGTGAAATATTTTACTAGACCAGTAATAGCAATTCAATTTAAAAAATTTTTTCAAATAAATTAAATCAAACAATGTTCATAAATTTGCCACTAAAAAAATATGAATAATTTCTAATAAAATAAATTATTCAAACAAATTCTGTTTGTTTGAGCTATTGAAAATTAATAAGCTAATGTTAATAAATATTGCACTAGACCAATGGTAATAATTTTAAAAAAAGCTAATTTTCGAAAAACAATAATTTAAATGATTTTAATTTGTTTAAACAATTAAAATTCATGAGCAGATGTGAATAAATATTTCACTGGACTAATAATAATATTTAGGGGAAAAAACGAATTTTCGTGAAAAAAAATGATGTAAACAAAATCAATTTATTTAAATAATTAATAATTGATTAAACAATGATAATAAATATTTAACAAGACCAATATTGATGACACTAATTGTTTATTTTTTTATGCCATCAAACGAAAATTTTTGATTTTTTTAAAGCACGATTCCTGAATAAGACCTAACCTGATGTTCCTTAATTTTTTTTATATAGTTTAAAACATTTTTTTAGAGAACGGATAATAATACATATTTGCGTTACATGAATACTTCAAACCATTTTTTTTAATTTTGCATGAAAAGACAATTCTTAAGTATTTAACCTTAACTTTTTTCGAATAACAAAAAGAAATCTCTGGAATTTTTCTATTTCATAATAATATTTTTATCGATTACATCGGTTTTATAATTGATATTATAGATTTAAGGTATTGCCATTATTTAAGGGAAAATAGGGTGATTCAACGTTCCACTATAATGTTGAAACTCATAATTTTTATCCTACCAGTTTATTTATCAAACGTAAATATTTTGGGAAAATAAAAATCATTTTTCTTCCAAAGGAAAAGAATTCGTTTGATGTTATAAAAAAATCATGCTTCAAATTTTTAAGTCTTTCAAAGCAAATTTACCTTTAGTTCAATCAAAAAAATATGGTTCATAAACAATTTACAACAAATTTCGATTCAAACAAATTCTTTACTAGCGAAAACTTTATATCAAACTTTACAACTTTAGACTATTCCTGAAATTAGAATGTTGCCGACAAATTAAAATGGGCCAATTGCATAATAGTGTTTAAAAATTATTGCTCTCTTAATAAAATTGTTCTCATGTTGTTTCACATTAGGAATTTTTTTTAAATCATTGCTATTTCAAATGCCAACAATATTTTCCAGGAAAACAATGATAATAAATATTTCACTAGACCAATATTGATAATTTTAGGTAAAAAAAGACGAGAATAAAGTGTTCAAAAGGTCGATTTCATGAAGAATTGACATTTTTGGTGTCAAGGGAAGTTTTCAGGTACTCGTGGGGATGTGTTAGGAGTGTCAAACCTCTATGTCTGATACATGAAATTCTTCATTGGATAATTGTCTACAGGCCCCTATACTTTCCCGTAACATTTTTTCAAACCCTCAAAAATTATTCTAAAAATTAAAAAAAGTGATTTTTTCTTATGAAGTTTACATATGAAACTTGAAGTCAAAACCGGCACTTGTTCAAATAAAAAAATAGAATAAAATAAATTCAGGCAACTTCTTTTTTCGGATTTTGAATAAAATGGGGCGGCCGTTGCCTTCTAGCATGCAAAAAAATGTTTCAATGCGTTTTTGGACCACCCTACTGTACAATCTACATATCTACTTGATGTTAAATATAATTGGTCTACAAGAATTTCTAAGATAATTGAAAAATTTGTTTAAAAAAATGCAGATAAAGTTAGTCTTTCATATGATAATAAATTTGTTGACCAATAATAACATAAAATAACTAAAAGTTATGATAAAATATATAACATAATAGAAATGAGAAAAGTATGTCAAATATTATTATCACTTTAAATGCAAATTAAATTAATTACTTGAAAAAGGGAGTAATTTAAGTAGTATAGCGTGGCACGCATCTGTGCGGGTCGATTAGGCGGTGCTGGAATACGGGATGAAAAGAGAAAACGAGGAAGGGCCGGAATCGCTGTTGAAAAGGAAGGGGAGGTTTCAATTAGAAGCCAGTAACTCTCCCAGGCATTGTTCATTTCACTCAAAATTTGTATTCACCGTTTGTTTTTGCTCTTGTATTTCCCTTATTTGAGTAAAAGCGACCTGCCATGCGTGCGCTAGTTGTGATGACACGGTAAGAAAGGGAAACATTTACATTAAACAAAAGGTAATATGAAATTAATAAATATATGCAAGAAATAAAAGAATGTAAAATAGATGGTGAATTGAAATTAAAAGGAAAGGCAGCTAGAAAATGTGAGGGGCGGTTTGAAACCACCCTTCCCCGTTGCTAACCCTTCTTCCGAGTTCAATAATTTATTTAGGAAAATTCAATACCTCCGTGTTCGAAAAAAGAGTCCAAACAAACCACTATGTTTTCTGGCTTGTTCCCTAATATTAGTGTGCCATTACACGTATGTTTTAGTATATTATTCAGAATTTCTTAGAATTTATTCAAAGGCCTTTTAGTCAGGGGGCTGGGTACCTTCCCGTATGCACTAAGGCCGCCAAAGCTGAAAACCCTTTATTCTTATGTATTTTGAGCCCCTTAATTCGAAAAAAGTGCCTTCTTCTATCCGGACAATTTTTTTTATAGAAAATATGGCTTATTTTAAGAAGAAAAGGATTCTAGTAACTTTTTTGTAAAATGCATATTTCAAAAGTTATGAATTTGTAAACGTCGAAAATTTGACGTTTTTTACTAACTTTCACTGTTGATGTATGTATGTATTCTCTAAACCTTACTCTATAAATTGACACTGTTTTCCACTATGGCAGGTCTTGGCAAGTTGTACTTTTTGCGATCAAAAATAAGGCTTTTTTAATGATTGACATAGTATAAATATATTACTACCACCTTCAGGCGATTTTGTTACGTGTTGTAATTGTAAAGCTTGTATAAGTGAGAAATCATGTCCTTATGTAAAGTATAAAGCTAAATGTATTTCTTTTTGTGCATGCCAGAAAGACAAAAAATGTATAAATAAATATAAATAGTCTACTGTAAAATTTACTTACGTAAATAAATATTTTACATAATTTATATAATTTCCGGCAAGTTTCACAATACCTTGAGATAAGATTGAAAAATTGAGGGGCTGGATCGTTAAGGGTGTATAAAATTTTCTCGTGCAAAATCATAGTCCCCTGGAGGCTTAAAAACAAATTTTGGATTAAAAATGTTTGAAGAATATATCTGGGCGTGAAATTTTATTGTGCATCTTTTTTCCTCTAGACAAAGAGTTGTAACTTTTTTAGTTTTTGAAATAAAACCAAAAAACTGACTTTTTTGAAGAACTTTATTATAATCCGTTTTTAACTAGAACTCGTTCTCAGTGCTTCAGTTTTTGAAATTTAATAATAAAAATTACAGAAAATGTGCTTTAATATGTCCTTTGATTGACAATATGATAGGAATTCAAAACTGTTGTTTTCCAACGTTTTTTTTAGCGAGGGAATTTTGAGCAGGCAAATACTACTCGCAAAAAAAATTTGGAGAAAGATCTAATGAAGTTTTTTGAAAAGTTTCAGATCAAAATATTAAATAGTCTAGGAGTATTAATGATTTTAGTGAATATTATTAGTGAATTCAACTTTATTAAGCATAAAATTTAATTTAATGTGCACTGTCCAGAGCATAGTTAAGGACTAACTAATCTGTTTTATTTTAAATATAAATTTAGATAAAGTATAAGAAAATGTGTGCATAGGTTTGTTTTCAAAATGCATGTTCAACGTCGCTTACGAGTTAAGCCGAATGTCGGTTAAAGTATCCTGCTTTTAAATCTAAAAAAAAACGGTAAAATACATTCACGATTAAATAAAATCCATGAATATTTTGTTAAATTATTATTGTTTAACTGTTTTTCACTAAAAAAATTTCATAACATCATATTATAAGCAAAAACTCTCTAGCGAGAGAACATGGCACAGCGGAGTGCATAGTAAGCTCGAAAACTCCAGCGCTGACTTTTACTAAAATCATAACTACTCCTAAACTATTGAATATTTTAATCTAAAACTTTCCAAAAAACTTCATCATGCCTTTCTCCGAATTTTTGTCGCGTGAAGTATTTGCCTGCTCAAAATTGCCTCGCAAAACGAAACGCTGGAAGTTACAAGTGTTCGATTCGCGCGGAGCATCAGAAAAAAAATTAATAATAATTTTTTACTACATCGGTTTTGAATTTCTATCATATTGTCAATCGAAGTACATCTTAAAGCACATTCCCTGATTTTTTTTTTAAATTGCAGAAACTGGGGCACAAAGCACGAGTTGAAGTGAAAAACGGATTAAAATCAAGTTTTTCAAAAAAGTCAGTTTTTTGGTTTTATGTCGAAAACTAAAAAAGTTACAACTTTTCGTCTAGTAGAATAAAGATGCACAATAAAATTTCACGTCCAGATATGTCCTTCAAAAATTTTAAATCCAAAATTTGTTGTAAAGCCTCCAGGGGACTATGATTTCGCACGAGAAAATTCTATACGCCCTTATATGATCCGGCCCCTCAATTAACCATAAAAAATGAGGATATAGTAAGGTTGACCAAACCGCGTGCGGCGAGGCGCTACGTTCTTGAAATTTTCAGAAATGTTCGGTAGATTAAAAATTATCAACAGTGAAAGTTTGTAAAAAACGTCAAATTTTCGACCTTTAAAAATTCATAACTTTTGAAATATGCATATAACAAAAAAGTTTCTTATTACATTTTCTTCCAAAAATAAGCCGTATTTTCTAAAAAAAATTGTTTGGATATAAAAAAATTATTTGTTATAATTTGTTTAAACAAATGCAATTTAAACAATGTTCTATGCATTTTTCGAAAAATTAAGTTTTGGATTCGGATTCAGGGGCTCAAAATAAATAAGAATAAAGGGTTTCTTTCTATTCTTTCAAATTGTTTGAAATGCTTTTCAAGTCTTTCAGGTAATTTTAAAACTTACCTTCCTCGGAATTCTATAAATTTTCTCGAATTTCGCTGAATTCCTATAAATTATTAAAATCCTTAAGTTTTCAGAATTCTTTGCATTTTTTCACTTGTTTGAAGCCAAGGAATTTTTCGAATCTCCGAATTTCCTGACATCCTTAAATTACCTGCATTCTATAAATACCTTGAATAACTTGATTTTTTAGTAATCTGAAAATTGTCAGCATTCCTTAAATTCGATAAATTTCCAGAAGTTTTCAAATTGCCAGAAATTCCCTCTATTACTCGAGTTCTCTTAATACTTTCGTTGCACGATTTACTGTAAACGTATTTTTCAATACTGAATTACCTACTTTTTACACTAGTGAAAGAAAATGTAGTTTTAATACTTTATTTCAGAGGAAATTGAAAAATAAATAAGTAATATTTTAAATATTGAAAAAACCGTGAGTTTTTTTTATCTCTTCTACAATGCAGAGAAAAAACTAAGATTTAATGTAAGGACCTTATCGACCAAACGTCCGCATCTCGAATCAAACAAATTGAGCTTCATAAAAATTAATTTTCTCAAGGTGAAAATGGTTATGTATTTTTATATTTTAAGTTAAAAATCAAAATGAAATAATTCTTCTAAGCGATCCTATTCTCTTGATTTCTGGCATTTCTTGAATTCCCTAAATTGTCTAAATTCTTTCAATCCTCTAAATTCGTTTAAATTAAATAAGTTTCTTGAATTGCTTCAATTTCTCGAATTCCCCGAAATTCTTAAATTCCCAGAATTCTTTAAATTTCGAGAATCCCTTAAATTGTGAAAATTCCTTGAACTGCAATAATTCTGTGAATTGTTTAAATTTCCGTGATTTCCTGAATTTATGTATTTTCTGAATTATTAAACTTCAGAATTCACTTAATTCTTGAACACCTACATTTCCTATATTCTTTGATTCCATACAATTTTTCAGTTTTCTGAATTCCCTGAATTTCTTGAATTCCCCGAATGCTTTGAATTCTTCGAATTTCTTGAATCCTTTGAATTCCTTGATTTCTAATAATTTCTTGAATTCTTATAATTCCTTAAATTCTCCGAATTCCTTGAATTCTCCAAATTCCTTAAATTCCTAAAATTCCTTGAATTACGCGAATGCAGTGAATTCAGTGAATTCCTTGAATTCCTTGAATTCCCTAAATTCGATGAATTCTCCGAATTCCATGATTTCTAATAATTTCTTGAATTCTTCGAGTTCCTTGAATTCTGCGAATTCCTTAAATTCTCCGAATTCCTTAAATTTTCCGAATTTTAAATTCTCCAAATTCTTTGAATTACCTGAATTTAGTGAACTTAGTGAATTCCTTGAATCCCTTGAATTCCATGTTTTCCTTGATTACCCAAATTCCTTGAATTTCCCGAATTCCTTGAACTCTCCGAATTTCTTAAATTCTCCAAATTCCTTAAATTCCCCGAATTCCTTGAATATTCCAAATGCCTTGAATTCTCCGAATTTCTTGATTTTCTCCGAATTTCTTGATTTCTAATAATTTCTTAAATTCTTTGAATTCCTTGAATTCCCCGAATTCCTTGAACTCTCCGAATTTCTTGAATTACTCAAATTCCTTGAATTCCCCGAATTCCTTGAATTCTTATAATTCCTTGAATTCTCCGAATTCCTTGAATTCTTATAATTCTTTAAATTCTCCGAATTCCTTGAATTCTCCAAATTCCTTAAATTCTCAAAATTCCTTGAATTACGGGAATGCAGTGAACTCAGTGAATTCCTTGAATTCCTTGAACTCCTTGAATTTCTTGAATTCCTTAAATTTCTTGAATTCCTTGAATACCTTGTTTTCCCTACATTGCTCGAACTCCTTGAATTCCCTAAATGCGATGAATTCTCCGAATTCCTTGACTTCTAATAATTCCTTGAATTCTCCGAATTTCTTGAATTTCTCAAATTTCTTGAATTTCTCAAATTTCTTGAATTTCTCAAATTTCTTGAATTTCTCAAATTCCTTGAATTCCTCGAATTCCTTCAATATTCCGAATGCCTTGAATTCTCCGAATTTCTTAATTTTCTTCGAATTTCTTGATTTCTAATAATTTCTTAAATTCTCCGAATTTCTTGAATTCTCCGAATTCTTTGAACTCTCCGAATTTCTTGAATTTCTGGAATTCCTTGAATTCCCTGAATTCCATGAATTCCTGGAATTCTCAGAATTTCATGAATTCTTATAATTCCTTAAAATCTCCGAATTTCTTGAATTTCTCAAATTCCTTGAATTCCCCGAATTTCTGGAATATTCCGAATGCCTTAAATTCTCCGAATTTCTTGATTTTCTTCGAATGTCTTGATTTCTCATAATTTCTTAAATTCTTCGAATTTCTTGAATTTTCCAAATTCATTAAATTCTCCAAGTTCCTTGAATTAACTGAATTCAGTGCACTCGCTAAATTAACTGAATGCAGTGAACTCACTGAATTCCTTGAATTCCTTGTTTTCCTTGAATTGCCCGAATTTCTTAAATTCTCAGAATTCTATAAATTACCCTGAATTCTTTAAATTACCCTGAATTCCCTCAATTTTGTACATTTCATGAATTTCTTCAATGCCCTGAATTTCATGAATTACTCGAATCCTCTAAATTTTCCACATTTTTTCGATTCAGTAAATTCACTAAATTCCTAGGATTCCTGTATTTCCTTAATTCTTAAATTCTCTGAATTTCATAAATTCTTTGGATTTTATGAATTCCTTGAATTAACCAAATTTTCTAAATTACCTTAATTTTTTGAATTCCATAAAAGTTTTTTAAATGCCCTGAATTCCTTACATTTGCTAAATTCTTGAAACTAAAAGTCTTTGAATATTATGATCTTGTTAATTCCTTGAATTCTTCGATTGCTTCAAATTCTCGGATGTCCTCGATTTTCCTAAGTTTCTCAAAAAACCTGAATTCACCTAAGTTCCTAAATTCCTTGAATTTTCTGCATTTTTAAAATTATTTGAAGTTTCTTTATCTCTTAAATTCTACGTATTCTGAGATTTCTAATCATTTAGGGTATGATTCTCTGAACTCGAGGAATCCTATTTATTTAATTAGTTCTACGAATTCCAGGTATTAAGGTAATTTCACAAATTCGGGGTATCCGGAGAACTTAAAACTAGTGCAAAAAATTCAGGGGCTTTAGGAGGATTCAAGAAATGTCTGTAATATTTGACCTTTTTACGAATTTAGAATATTTCGAAGAAACTAAAATAATTTAGAATATTTTAAGGAAACTTGAAGAATTTAAGAAAGCTTAGAATCATTCCAAACAACACAGAAGAATTTAATGTGAATTCAAAGGAATTAGAAATAGTTGCAAATGATATAATAAACCAGAAAGTGTTTGTCGCCAAAGGCTTTTCCTGTTTGCTGAGTATCTGTACGTAATAAAATAAAGGGATCAACTGAAAAAGATAAATGATTCTTTAAGGCGACCAAAATTCAGACATCGACCTGTCATCAAAATAGTGGATTGTGTATCAAGGGCGTAAAGAAGGCTGTATTCATGAGTGTCAACTTGCCGCCCGAGCTAAGCGAAGGCGGCGGTCACACGAGGAAAAATAGCCTTGTTTACGACCTTGACACACAATGTGCTTTTTGTCCTGCGCACTTAGAAATCAAGCATCTGAAACACATAAAAGATGTTTGGCGTTCTCGATCATTTTAAATTATAAGTGAATTGAAGAAATAGCTTACTTTCCAGATGAATCAATAAATAAATTTCTGTCCAATGGCGTTCTCACAGGCGCACTCTGCTGCCGGGCTGACATGAAACTTTGTACCCGCTACATGAAACTTTACGCCCGATACACACATATGTACTCCTGTTACATATACAATGCACCAAGCAAGTCAAGGAGAGTAGTGCAAAAAAAATAATGTGTATCAAGGGCTTAGGGCTGTTATGACAAGTATGGCTGTTGCCCTCGCTTCGCTCGGGCGGCAAGTTTACACTCATCAAAATATCCTTCTTAGTAGAGAAAATAACATATTTACAAAAAAAGTTGACCGAAATTTCGGAATAAGCACGATTTAGACCATTGCCAAAATTTCTTTGGATGATAATAAAAGAGTTACCATATATAATAACCGCCTGAAACCCAGAAATTTGACGCCCTCCTTCTCAATAAATATTCGTGAAGTACGGGACCGCCCGCCTTGAACAATACAGTTCTTTTAAAGTTTATTTACAATCGAAAACCTTTTTTTTGCCACACTTGAAAAGTATTGCATCATATGCGAATTTTGATTTTCAACTGTTTGGTAAATTGGTTAACTCGAAAATGGAAAATAGCAGTAAATAACAAATTGGCCTTAAATATTACTGGAGACCAGAATGGTCTTAGAACGATTAGCCCATATTCCAAGTGCGCTGAATATTAACGGGAGGTAGGAAATAGAAGGAAATGTAAATCGGCCCAGCTTTACGAAACATGCATGTGTAGAAAATACATATAGGACATCTTAAGGATATGATGTAGCCTGTGCCGAACTTATACATGTAGATATAGAAATTTATGTACGGACTTATGTACTTTATGCGTTCATAGGAGAAGGTAGTTTGGATATTTCGAGCGAGGGCTGCGAAACTCGTAACGAAATTCGCCTTATAGTTCCGCACCTTTCGCTGCATTTCACTTGACTGCAGATCAAACTTGCTGTAATTTTATACAGCGTTATTTTAGTGTATAATCAAATGGCTAAATTTTATATCAAAAGAGATTATTTCTCCATAAACAAATTATGAAGTGATTAATATTTGAGTCGATATATTTTAATCATAAATTAAAAAATAGTTCATTTCAACCAAAAAAGAATAATTTTTGAAAAAATAATAGAATCTTTAAGTCTATAGGATTCTTCTATAATCTGCGGAATTTCTAGAAAAAAAACTAAACGTTTTCTAAGAAAGACTATTTTTCTAAAAAAACATTTGAACTCTTAGCCAATGAGATGAACTTTACACTAAAATTATCCTTCTTCAACCACAGAAATGAACTTTTAACAAAGCAGTTTACTCACTTGATTGAATTTTTAACTAAAAATATTATTTCTTAACAGAAAATGTAGTAATTATTATTTTCTTAGAAGAATATTATAATTTTAAATAGAAATCAGTCCAATTGGTCCGATAATAAATTTTTTTTAAACAGTTCGATCGTCAACCACAACAGATTAATTGTCATCCAAAAATATAAACTTTTAAACAATTATATAGAATTCCAAACCAAAAAATGTTACATTTCCAACAAAAAACAAGAATTTTAAACTGAAATGATAGATCTTCACCCAAAGAGCTAAATTCTCAACAGAAAATGTTATATTAAATAAGAAACAAAATTTAATTTTGCATTAAAATAAGATCAATGTATAAAAAATGACGTATTCCTTACTAAAGTGATGAGTTTTGTATTTAAGTTATCAAAAAAAAAATCACAACGAAAAATTTAATAGTTGATTTTTAATATAAAAACTATTTGAATTGTAGATGTGAAAGAGTTAAGTTGATTAAAAATAACGACTTTTCAACAAAGCAGTTATATTTTCTATAAAGAAGATGAATTCAAAACTAAAATAATTAATCTTCACACAAATAAGTTAATTATTATTATTGTTGATCTTAGGGTTGTTGACCAGCGAATATTTTATTAATAATATTAGATGTTAATTTTGTTTGTCTACTGGTCTATATCAATATTGTTAAAATATTGATAAATCTTAAGAGTCTGAAAAAAATGTCTCTATCTCCGCTGGGATCTGAACCCAGGACTTTCAGATTTCCGGTCTGATGCTCTTACCAAGAGGTCCAAGGCCCTGGGTTCAGATCCCAGCGGAGATAGAGACATTTTTTTCACAATCTTAAGATTTATCAATATTTTAGCAATATTGATATAGACCAGTAGACAAACAAAATTAACATCTAATATTAATAACAAATAAGTTAATCTTTAAAAGTAGTTACATTTAAAGCCAAGAAGATAATTTTTCAACGAAATAGGTTATTTTTAACTTAGAGGCTTAAAATTGTTCTTAATTGTTGAATTTTTAAGCAAAAAGACAAATTTTCTACAAAATAGTTGAATTTTTACCAAAAAAGTGTATTTATGACCAAAGATTCGAATTTTCAACAAAATGCTTACAATTGAGCAAATTAGTTTAATTTTCTAGTGGATTGTTAAAAAAATTGAAAACATTTGAATTTAGACCCTAAAATATGTATTTTTAGCAAAAAAACTTAATTTACGACCAAATAATTGAATTTTCAGAATTAAATGTTAAATTCTTACCAAACAAAAAATAAGTTTTGAACTAATTAGTTTAATTTTAAACTATTAAGTTAATTAGTCTACCTATTAAATATATACTGAATATTAATAAAATATTACTAAATATTAAATAACTATCAGAAGAGAGTGAGAGAAATGCATCTGGAAAATTTATAAGAAATTTTTTCTACTTCAGAGGATTTTACAAAATTTAAAGGAATAATTTCATTTAGAATTATTCATAAAATTTTTATAACCTTGAAAAAAACAGTTTCCTTAAAATGTGCTAGATTTCTTTTTGAAAATTTTGTAAATCTTTATTTATTTTTTGTTAAAATTAATCTAGCTAATAAAATTTTTATTTTAAATTTCCTTAGGAATCTTTTAAAAACTTGTGCATTTTTTTTACAGTTCTTAAAGTTTATAAAAAATATCTAAAAGTGTTGTTCAATATCTTTAAAAAGCAAGATGTGGTTTAATTTTTTAAAATATTTTCAATTTTTTAATTATTTTTAAAACATCTAGAAACTTCTAGATATCTCTTATACCAAATCGAATTTTTTCTTAAACGTTTTTATCTTCCGAAATTATATAAATTGCTTGAAATCTTCTTTAATTTTTTCTTAAGATTATTAATGTGAATGTTTGTTAAACGTAATCTTTAAATTTAAATTGCTTCAATTCCTCCGAGATGAACTTCCACAAAACAAAAAAGTAAATCAATGACAGGGTGACAGTTCCTTCCAGAAATGTCAAATTGTTGTCTCATATTAAATGAGGATTTTAGATATTATTTTATGAAAGCCTTTATAAATGGAAACAAGACCATTGCTTAATATATACAGTAGGATTATTCAGGTAATTATTAATCATTTTTTAACTTATGATACAATTAAAAGATTAAAATTATTTAATTATTTTGTCTAATAATTATTATACTGATGAATTTCTTGTTTCAATGTTTCACTTTAATGCAAAAAAGTAACCTTAATTAAATCTAAACTATAAGTTTATATTTATCGTGCTTACTTAACATCGGTAAAAAAAATAATTTTATTTGCTTAGCAATTTAGCAGCTACGACAGTATTTGTTAATTTTTTTTTATATAATTAAACGAAAAATTCTGATTTATTTAAAGCGCGATTCCTAAATAATACATAACCTGACGTTCCTTACAATTTTTTTTTGCTTTATAGTTTAAAACATTTGTTTAGAGAACGGATAATAAAACATATATGCTTTATATAAATACTTCAATGCATTATTTTAAAATTTTGCATAAAAAGACATTTATTAAATATTGTAACTAAATTTTTTCGTCGAGTAACAAAAAGAAATGTCTGGAATCTTTCTATTTCATAATAATATTTTTATTGATTACATCGGTTTTATAACTGATTTTATAGATTTGACGTATTGTCACTATTTAAGGGAGTTTAGGATGATTCTAGGTTCCACTATAATGTTAAAACTCATAATTTTTTGCGTACCAGTTTATTTATTAAACATAAATATTTTGTGCAAATAAGAAAAAAAATTAATTTATAATTCGTCACCGAGTAAAAAAACTTGTAAATAAGATAGTTAGCCCTCTTGAATCAAAGAAAAATGTTATCATTTTTCTTTTAAAGGAAAAGAATTCGTGTTCTTTAAAGTATTGAAAATTCGCAAAGAAATATATATTTACTTAATTGT